>JAEQML010059708.1:0-28206 GCA_016904865.1 Pissodes strobi | reverse complement strand
AAAAAGCTTTGGTAGGCTCTATCGCTCGGAGGGCGATAGAGACAACATATAAACTTGGTTAATCCCTTGGCGGTGAACTTGAGCCACATGACGTCAAGGTTGTTCGGTTCGAGTGTTTCCTCGCGGTGACATGAAAGGTCGCTTCGGACAAAAAGGCATATTCCGAACTTATATCTAAATCGGGTATGTAAGTCGTAGCCAGGATAGAGGTAGTTCACTGTTGTTGTTGTAGAACATACTTGTGTTTCTGTAAGGGCTAATATGTGTGGTCTATTTGCTTGTAGATGTTGGTGTACCGAATTTATGTTTGTATTTAGGCCTCTTATGTTGCAGAAATCTATTCTAAATTGGTTCGGTATCTTTGCTGTCTGTGAAATGCGGAATGAAGGGCTCCCAGGGCCACCCAGCGCCCGGAGATCCGAATGGCCGGGGAGTTTACCTCCGGAATATTTTGATCCCGGAAGCACCATCATGTCCATATATTCCTACTGTGAAACCCGGAACCACCAGCGCGGAAGCGGAACGTGATTTGGGAAAACCACTTAGCGCTCCCCAATTCTGGTGGGGTGGTCTTTCACCGGACGATGCGAGTAGGCTTATGCATCTACCACCTAGGGCCGCTTCCACTCGAAGCATCGGCCTCAGACTCATTCCTTTGGCGGTCCCTAGTCTGACAGGGGTAAAAATGGGGTTTGTTGGATCACTCCCCAGTGATCAGCTCCAGACTTTGTACTTTGGTGTTCTCCAGCCTGGAGGAGGACGATGGGATTTGATACTAGTAAGTGATTCAAAATGCCTTTAGATGCATAATTATCTGCAATTGCTATTTATGCAAAGAACGATGGATGCCTATGCTTTGATAGACTTGATAGTTATTATAGAATGGAAAATTATGCTATATCATGTTATTATTATTATTATATACGTTATATTGGTTATGATACTTATTATTAATTGCATTAGGTGTAGGATAAATTTTAGACACGAGCGGAGCTCCACTTCTTATATTTCCATATCTTTTAGTCTATGATCTCACTATGAATTATTTCTTAATCTCTTTACTAACAAAGCCTTCTTTCTATTTCCATACCTTATAGTATAAGTATTGTATAGTCATAAGAACAGATTTGACATGTTAAAAGTTTCAAGATAAAGTAAATTGTTGCTATATAGGGTTACGTATTCACAAATGTACTTTCAAATATTTTCCTTGTTTATATATCAAAAAAGGGAAGACAATTTTCAGATCAATAGAATTTTTTCAAAAAAAAGGGGGTGAGGTGTAATGGATTAGTATATACCCTATATATTGACGGGATATTGTAACTATTAAATATTATTATAACACATTCTATAAACTGCATACTGTTGCACACATAGGAAAACACGCTGACCTGATTAGGGTTAGTTTGGGTTATTGTAATGTAACGTGACTGGGTTTAATTAAGATCATTCATAGCATTTATTGTAAGACCAACCATTATGCAATCAATATACATAGAGTTAAGTAAGCTCGAGACTATTATTGACGCCTCGGATGAACGAACCTGACTCAACCTAGCAACTCAAGGAACCACACTATGGCACCCCTTGCTTGAGTTATTACAATAGTCATTACTCAAGCAATTTGAAGTAATCAAGATTAAAACTTGCGATCAGAATACTCAGATGGACATCAAACAAATCTCCACAAATATTGTCACTTGTCACAGTTGCCTTCTGGTTCGTTTTTAATAGTTTGAACTGATTTAAAAAAGGGTAGCAAAGTAAATTTGGAGCTTGACAAACTCCAAGTTTATTATTCATCATTGGGACCTTATGCCATCAACAATAAAGCATGAAGATTATTGAACTTGTTCTTTTATTGCGAATGTGTAGGAAGGGGCCAAAATCAAACGCCGGTGCTAACGTTAAAGAACTATGGTTATCTCTGATTTCGATAACTAGTACACTCCTATTTACATACCTTATTTGCTGAGCTTGCAACCTGCATATCTATCAACTACCTTGACTTATAATCTAAAGAAAACAACTGGCTTATTACTCACAATAACAAATATATTGCAATAGTTTATGTTTGTCCTAGATATATAACAAGTGAAGCGACTTGTCTCACTCGCTATGTTATATTTAAAAGCATTTTTACTAAGAAGAATCAATAGAATGTTATGAGTAAAAACCGTTTTAAAATTAAAGTTTGTTTTAGCAGTCAATTTTGAGAATTTTAAATTTAAATTAATGTTGAATTAGGCAAGCTTTTCCTTGCGGGTACGTTAGCGAACTATGGAAAGGATCTAATTAAATCCTACAATTTTCCCAAATATCCATTTGGCCTTAATTTGCTATTTGCTTATCGCATTAAGCAAATTTATTTTCAGAGCAAATATTCAAGTTTGTTTTAATTGCTCAGCTGTCTGCCTTTGAATACGGTTCTAATTTTAGAATAGACCTTACGGCCAGTTATTTGCTCTTTTGAATATGTTTCATACAGTTGCAGGATTTTTCGAAAAGCGAGCATTTGAGACGAAATACGTGAGAATAAGTATCAATAAACTTTGGCTTTGATTAGCAAAATGGCAAGGTTATCCAAAATGTTGGGAGAAAATAATAATAAGTTGTTTTCCCTTTTTTATGACTGTAACACACACACTAAAGGGAGATCCTATGGCACTCGACGAGCGGTGTGTGAGCGAAGATATTGATTAACACGGTTCTTGAATAGTTGTAGGTTATAATTAAAGGAAAACAGATGTCCTGAGAGTGAGTTCCACATTAATGCAGTGCGCTAGACAAAGGAGTCCTCGTAACGCAGCGTTCTAGGTGTTTCCAGTTGTACAACGAACGGGTGCGCTCTTGCCGTCTGTCGCAACTGTCTGGCAGTCGTTGCTGGAGGCGGGATGATTTATTTATTTATTTACTCTCTTTACAAACACCAAAAAGGTAATTACAGGTAAAGGCATCTCAATCAAACTAAAAACAAAGACCAACACTAACACACTAAGACCTACACAATAACACTTACACACTACCCCTTTCCTAAGAAATGACAACAATTGTCTTACATCAGTTGCAAATAAATCTATATTATGCACTCTTACGAAATCATTGCACAGCCATCATTCTATTTACAAAAGAATATGAAGAGAATTTAACATCAAATACGACATTATTAAGCATCCTTAAGTTAATCTTTGGTACATTAAAATTAATATAATTTATAAGAGCACAGTCTTTATATTTTGAGCTATTAACATGACAATGGCATAGCAATGGCTAAATTAAAAACATGCACCAAAGGCTTAATGAGAAAGTCAGCACATACCTTAAAAATGTATGCAGGTATGTTATCCCCACCTGTGGATTTTTTAGGTTTAAGCTTTTTAATAGCCATCCTGACATCCCCTTTAGTGACAGTTGAAAAGTTAAAATTTCCCCATTATCCGATACAATTATTGGTCCCTTTAATGGATGATGATTCATACACAGACATAAAATGTTTCGCAAACTCACACGCAATCTCTGTTTGATCACAAAGCCTATCTCCCATGTAAACAACCTGCGCTGGTATCCCATTACAACTAGTTTTGCCTCGTAAAAAATCCCAGAACTTAGTTGGGTCGAGATTCAAGTTTTGTTCTAAGTTTTTTTTTAGCATTCATATTTATATTTAGTTTGTGTTTTTATAGTTTTTCTCAGCTGCACATATTCAGCTGTCGAGCAAGATAAAGCTTTGTCTTTAGTGATTTATGAATTTTATGTTTTCTTTTGATTTTACTTTTTAAGTCTTGGGAATACCAGATAGGAAACCCCTCAGTACATTGAGAACTCTTCAACTTAAATACATTCATGCCAGCAAGTCTCCCCAGTCGCAGTGTTTGAGAAGATCATAGAATAACTCGTAATTTCCCAATGCGTAGTTATAAGTATAACTGGGCTGAATTTTAGCTGTTTGCTCAAGCTGAGCTAATGACATTGAGAACTCCAAAGCAGGATGATACTGGTCAGGTGTCAGAAAGGGGCTACTGGACTTGCTGACAGGGGACAAGCACAAGTTAGTGCTTACCAAGTCGAGAAATCTTTCCATAGAATTTTCAATATTATTAAATTGGTTAAGGTTGTAAAATTTTAAAAACTGATGCACAACCAAACATTTTCCACAACTGTCGCTTGGAAAACTTGACAGGTTTATATCACAAGGTATTAGTATTTTGGAATTATCTAAAATTATTCGACTAAAAATATCAAAAACTTCTCATATACATCAACTGCGGTATTAGGTGGAAGATAAACAACACTTATATAAAATTGGACTTTCTACATCTTAATTTTGTTAACACAATATTAGCGCATGTATTACTTGTAACGTTTAATACCTCAAAACGAACAGGTTTTTAAGAGCGAGTAATACACCACCTCCCCTATTCCTATTTACAGATTTACGATCACATCTTATCACAGAATATCTGTCATCAAACAATGCGGGCTAAATCCTGGGAACATCTGCCGTGAAAATATCTGTAAAAAAGGATATCTCGGCTACTTGTGTGTGGTGTTCCAGACTATCCAGATCCCGAGTCAACTCCGGGTCGCCGACGAGACGCACAGTTCTCTTCTGAATAGAATCCAGCATCTTTAGGGTGTGCTTAGGTGCAGCACCCCAGATGTGTGAGCAATATTCTAAGCACGGTCTTATTTGCGCTTTGTAGAGCAAGATCAGTTGCTGCGGTGTATACATTTTTTTGTTGCGAAATAGCGCACCAAGCTTCTGGGAGGCTGATTTTGCGATGTTAGTAACGTGGTCATGCCAGGACATATTACTGTTGACGGAAACACCCAGTAGTCCGATTAACGCGGATAACGGAATGGTCGATCCTGCCATAATGATATCAGGAATTGCCGTTTCGGCTTTCTTGGTAAACGCGGCAGCTTGGGTTTTTGCTGCATTGAACTGGACCAAATTCCTGTCGCCCCAGGTTCGAACCTTCTCCAGATCTCGATTAATTATTGCAGTCGCTGGTAAAGGTTTTCCTGCAAAATGTAGCGAAATATATCTACAGTTCAGCGCAAAAGAGCATAGCATATACAAGCTGTTACAAATTGAACACAACAGCGAACTTGTACACTTTAGTGGATAGAAGAAAATTTAAATTGGTGTACAGTCGTAAATTCCGAAAAATACTGAAAACTGGCATATTCATTATTATTTTTTGAGGCTTTGTTTAAAGAGATTGCCGTGCTTTTTATTACCTTCAAATTTAATTGTTTTCTTTCACATCAGATTAGAAGGGCTGAGATTGAATTAGTTATTATTATATTGTTACGGCTAACCTAACATCCATCCGAACGTTTTTGTGCTACCCTATACAACTAGCCGCCGTGCCCCTCGCTTCTTTGTCTGTATGAGTCATCACCCGGCCGGCTGCGAACAAGATCGCTGGAATTATCTCGATGGCCTCGTCGAGATCGTATAGAGTGGCTCGGAATACTTCCCGAATATTCGTGATAGATTTAAGATTATATATAAGCAGACCTAAGGCGAATGTTAGGCAGTCAGTCGGTTAGCAGTTCAGTTCAGTTAATCATTGAGTGTTGAATAGATATTAGTGGTAAAGTTAAGAGTAGTATAGAGTGTTAAATTGTATACAGTGGTAGTGAATAAAGAGAGTATTAGTTGAAAATAAGCAAAGTTGTAATTCTGTTAAGAACCCACGGGAAAAACGTAACATTTGGTGTCAGAAGTTGGATTGTGAAGGGACCGGACTTTGAAGCATTCTTCGAGGAGAGAAGAAGGTACAAGTACATTAACGAGGCCGTTTTAACCGGTGGATTCTGAGAACATTTTATAACATTATATGGTCAATACAAGGCAACAAACTGCAAAAATGGACCAAATAAATAAAATGTTGGCCGATTTCATGGAAAATCTAAATGCTGAGAGGCAAGCGGATCGGGAAGAAAGGCAAGCAGAACAGGGCCGGCTTCAGAAAATTTTACAAGACCAAGAAGATAAAAGGCAAACAGAACAGGACGACCGGCTTCAGAAAATTTTACAAGACCAAGAAAATAAAAGGCAAGCAGAACAGGACCGGCTGCAGAAAATTTTTCAAGATCAAGAAGATAAAAGGCAAGCAGAACAGGACCGGCTTCAGAAAATTTTGCAAGACCAGGAAGAGAAAAGACAAGCAGAACAGGACCGGCTTCAGAAAATTTTACAAGACCAGGAAGAGAAAAGGCAAGCAGAGCAGGACCAGCTTCAGAAATGGATGCTGGATGTAATTGTAGGCGAGCAAGGAAAATTGCAGAAAATATTGGACGGACAAAATGAGAAATTTGAAAAAGAAGTAAACAATATTCAAAAAGAAGTTGGAAATGTACAAAAAGAAGTTGGAAATGTACAAAAAGAAGTAGGAGACGTACAGAAAGAAGTGAAGAATCTACAAGCAGAATTTACCAGACTAAAACATCAAGCACCCACCGAGAGGGCATTCGCCTCAGGACAAAACATCAAACCTCCAACGTACGACGGTCAAACATCCTGGACAATGTACAAAAGACAATTTGAAGCCGCTGCTGTTGCCAACGGTTGGAATAATGAAGAAATGGCTACATCACTAGTGGTAGCGCTTCGTGGGTCTGCCCTAGAACTACTACAGACCATTCCCATCAGCCAACAAGGGAAATATGACATACTTGCAGCTGCCCTAGAGAGACGATTTGGAGACCAGCATAGAAGACAACTGTATCAGGCACAAGTTAAGTCTCGATATCAGAAGCCTGGTGAAAACCTGCAAGAGTTTGAGGCAGACGTCAGACGTCTCGTTCAGTTGGCCTATCCGGGAGCAACGGAAGAATTTCAAGAGGAACTTGTTGCTGAATATTTCGTGGACGGTGTCAGAGATCCAGAAACTCAGAAGATGTTACGTCTAGCCAAATTTGATAGCAGCCATGAAGTTTTGGGTAGAGCCCTGGAAATCGAGGCGGCCTGTAACATCTCTAAGCCAGCAATCAGGGACGTATCCATCAAGGAAGAAAATTTGGCGAACAGTTGTGAACTAACTGAAATCGGCGGTATTTTGAAGAAATTAACCGAAGTTCTTCAGGCCACGGGGAGATTCCGGGAGTCACAAGAAGTTAGGCCATACAACCGTAATCAGTGCTATAGATGTGGCAAGACTGGACACTTCAAAAGGGACTGTCGAGTACAAAGATTCCAAGAGCCAATAGAAGATAGGCCACATAACCGAAATACATCAAATCAGTGCTATAGATGTGGAAAGACTGGACATTTCAGAAGAGACTGTCGAGTACGGATATTCCGGGAGCCAACAGAAGTTAGACAATGTAATCGCAAGGCTATAAATCAGTGCTATAGATGCGGCAGGACTGGACATTTCAAAAGAGACTGTCAAGTACAAAGATTCCGGGATCCACTAGAAGATAGGCCACGTAACCAAAATGTTTCAAATCAGTGCTATATATGTGGCAACATTGGGCATTTTAAGAGAGACTGCCGAGTACAACTACGACCTACAGCTCCATCCAGAGACAACAGCAGTTCAAAGCCAAGTCAGGAAGAGTTTAAACAATATAACTTTAAGGCTAAGCACAGGGAAGGAAGATGGCATAGTAATACAGATGCTTTATCCAGAAGGTCATGTGAGGATAATTATAAACATCGCCAAAGAATTGACCAACAAGAAGGAATCACTCCCATTAGACGAATCAGGTTGCAACACGTTTTTTTAAAGATTGAACCCCAAAAATTTTTTCCAATTAATTAAAAAAATTGAACCTAGCCCCGGAGAGTCGCGTTACAAAGCCCGGCCCCTGTCGTGGGGTCGTTTGAGCGCCACCCGTTCTAGCCAGCTAAACGGAAAAAGCTCGGCAGGTGTTGTACCGAGTGGCTAGATTCGCTCATAAAATTAACCGGTTCTTAATTTCGAACTATCAGAAAAAAGTTAGAATATCAGAAAAAAAAAATAAGAATAATTAGGGCACTATAATCATGCAACTTAACCTATCAAGAAAACAACAATCTAAAAATTTAATGACACTATATTTGCTACTAAATTCTTTTTTTTTTGCAAACACAGCAAGTAAAAAAAGGTGGTTGAGTAGACAAAAGAATGTTAAATGACAAAGTAATTAATAAAATAAACTGAGTACAATATGAAGATTGTACGTACAGAGACCAATTCAGTTGGAAAACCTCAGTTCTATATGCCTTATCACTAAATGCACTAAACTCTACTTATCAAAGTGATCACTTGGCGCAGACTAAGCTTCTTACAACTAGGTAGGCGTGCGCTAATAGCTGCACTGATGGTGATAATATGCCGCAATGAGCGGACGCAATGATTAGATTAAAAAAAAACTTGAGAAGTTAATAAAAGCAACAGATCAGATTAAAACTATGGTTAGCTTGATTCATATGATAAAAAGATAAAATTCAGGGCAGTTATATCTGCCGACTAATTAATGAAATGAAAAATTAATGAAAAGAATGAAGTTATCCAGCCCGCACTTATCTTTAAAATTGAGAAAACAAATCAAAGCAATTTGATTAACTGATCCGATAAACCAGTGAATAAATGTAAATTAAATTAATTAAAATCAATGAGCTACCTCAATTCAATGTGTGATTTATATCAATAAAAGTAAGCGAAGATTAAACATAAGACACAATGAAACATAAAACATATACCCAAATCCCGTCGTCGAACTCTGTCGATGGCCTCTAGTGCGGGAACCACCAGTTAAGGCCTTTCGTCAGCCTTCCAGGGAAAAAAAAAGGTGGTGGACCTGCTTCCGGCCTTTCACAGAAGAAGTTGCAGCAGAAGAAATTGGTTCAGCAGGAGAAATTCTGACCCAGCAGAAGGAATTGGTTCACCAGGTAAACTACTGGCCCAGCAGAAGGAATTGGTTGATCAAGTAAATTTCTGCCCAGTAGAAGAAAATTGCAGTCCTCCAAATAAACTCTGGCCCAGCAGAAGAACCCTGAAATAATCCAGTACGCATTAAATGACGCCCCCTTACTTTAATAAAAATCATAGACCCCCTTACTTTAATAAAAAAAATCATAGACCCCCTCCCTCTTTGCATAAATACATCTTCTTTATAAAACAAATTTTCCCAGACAAAAAAACCCCATGGACTTACAGTGCAATAAAGCAAATAAAAGAGATATTAAAGTTCCGGCAACTTGAATATAAAAAGATAGATATGAATCACCCCTAAAAGAATATATAACTCCCCCATATGATCAAAATTAAAGTTGCATTAAAATAAAAATTCGGATCAGGTAAAATGGAATAGATAAGATAACACATGGGAAAAGCAAATGGCGTTATGTGCACAAAAAATAAAAGGTAGATAAGCAGTCAATTTCATTAATTTAGGCAAAAATGGTAGCGATATTTACCTCAGATTCGGACTTGAGGGTATATTAGAGGAGATTCGACGGTCTCGGTCTTATGGGACGAACGTGGAAGCCGCTATAAATAATGGAAATAAAAAAATTTAGCAAAATGGCGGTCAAGTGCTTCATAGGCCACAGAAAAAAGGAATCCAGAGAAAATGCTTACCTAGTACAGCTTGTAGAGCCCGAATAATCGGTCGTGTCAAAACACAAACAGAAACGCACGAAAAATCCCCTCAAAAGGGTTGTATTATACCACAATACTTAAAACGTGCAGTTTCTCGCTATACTGGCAAACGTTCCCCAGGCGAACAAAACTAGAAAAGACCTCGTTCCGTCGTCCGTCAATTTGCCTTAAATTAAATACTGCGAAACAAGTAGTAATGGGCTGAAAACTTCACGAGTGATTCGATACAAGGAATAATTCTAAGAAAATAAACGCCTTAATTCTCGCTTATTATCATGATAAATGACGGCGGAAGCCACGAATAGTGAGCTAAAATTACATTCTTCCAGAAAGGCTAGGAAATGCTCTAACAGAAATAATAAACCTTCAAAAATCTAAATAGAGAATGAAAAACGCGCGATACGTAGCCCAATCCTATTATTTGGCAAAAACCTTACAAAAAACTGGTCAGCTGTACCGAACGAGAAATATATTTAAAGCAGAGGTCCAAAAACGATCTCCGGAACATGAACCTAGGGTTCTCAAAAGGTAATAGAATATTCAAACTGAAATTAAATTATGGTTCAATAAGTCAAATGCAACGTATTTGCAGGCTAACTGAATTCTTTAAAAATATAAATCGATTCGCTGGCGGTTTACGATAATATAATGCAAATCAAGCCAAGTTAACTTAATAATAAGGTACATACATCGCTTATCAACTAAAATAGATAATCACAATGGATTCTAAAAGCTAATACGAATATATAGCTAATCTATACTTAAAATATAGGTAATTTTACATTGAGAAAAGAGGCAATTTCAAGCGAATTATTAAATTCAGAATTAATAAACCGATAAGTGCAAAATACAGCATAATTTTTCCCTAAATGCGGCATATAAATGAAATTTTAAAATTGGCAAAATCGAACCGTTACAAGGTTTAAGGTTGATCAGCAGTGGCCCACAGAGCAACTGAAGAAGGATCAGCTTGAGGATAATGAAATAGCACTGCTACTAAAAGCTAAGGAAGAACGTCAACCAAGACCAAGCTGGAGAGATATTTCAACTAAGGGATCTACTTTTAAATCTCTGTGGACTCAGTGGGACTCCCTGGTAGTTGAAAATGGACTCCTTAAACGAGCCTGGGAAAGCGCCGATGGCAAAGTAGTGAAGACGCAGTTTGTGGTACCAAGGAGGAGGGTAGCGGAAGTTCTGGACGAAGTACATAATAGAAAGTTTGGTGCTCATCTCGGAGTGAACAAAATGATTGACAAGATCCGCGACAGATTTTACTGGGTCAACTACTGCGAGGATGTGAAATCATGGTGCCAGCAGTGTTCAACCTGTGCCTCAAGTCAAGGACCTCGGACAAGATCCAGTGGGAAGATGAAACAGAATGATGTGGGACTACCGTTTGAACGTCTCGCTAGTGACCGAATGAAGGCTCGATATGATCTCCAAGCTAACTCTAGGGGATTTCGGATGAACGATAAAGTCTGGTTATATAACCCGCAAAGGAAGACAGGAAGATCTCCCAAGCTAACACCAGTATGGGAAGGACCCTATACGGTCATCAAAAGAATTAACGACGTTGTGTATAGAATTCAGCGTAGCCCCAGAAGCAAACTGAAAGTTGTCCACCTCGACAGGTTGAAAGCATATCACGGACATGAAGTAGCTGATCGGGACGATCAGAATTAAGAGGGAGGCAATGTTACGGCTAACCTAACATCCATCCGAACGTTTTTGTGCTACCCTATACAACTAGCCGCCGTGCCCCTCGCTTCTTTGTCTATATGAGTCATCACCCGGCCGGCTGCGAACAGGATCGCTGGAATTATCTCGATGGCCTCGTCGAGATCGTATAGAGTGGCTCGGAATACTTCCCGAATATTCGTGATAGATTTAAGATTATATATAAGCAGACCTAAGGCGAATGTTAGGCAGTCAGTCGGTTAGCAGTTCAGTTCAGTTAATCATTGAGTGTTGAATAGATTAGTGGTAAAGTTAAGAGTAGTATAGAGTGTTAAATTGTATACAGTGGTAGTGAATAAAGAGAGTATTAGTTGAAAATAAGCAAAGTTGTAATTCTGTTAAGAACCCACGGGAAAAACGTAACAATATATTGCTGTCTTCGATGCGTGCTTCTAGCTGAAATGTTGGACATTAAGGCGGTGGGGGATTTATTTTGAAAGAATATCAGAAAATCCCCAAGATGTTCGGAACTCGTTTTGGCTTCACAGCAAGAAAAGTAAAACCCAAATATAAAGCCAAAAATTAATCAATCACACATCAAAACGATATAATCACTGAGTCCGATTGATTCAGTTTAATTGTACTGGCTATTTACTTCCCTTCTGAAACAGTACTAGTTAAGGAAAGTAAATAAAACAGGTAGTTGAATCAACAGAAAGATTGATTTGTTGACAAAAATGGAAAGACTGGCTTGTTTTGTTACAACTTCAAGTCAACTAAAAGAATAATCATTATACTGTAGTATCGAAGATACTCTGTATTTCATAAAATTACACCTGACAATGGCAACTATGCTCAATAAAAGACAGTTAGTGGATTACTTATTGCAAATACTCCAAATAATTTTCGTCACTTGAAGTAATGCCTATTGTACAATAATTATTGAAAACTGAGAAAATTAAATTGTTTTATGAGTATAACGCTGACGTATGGCAAAATTACTTGTTATCAAGAAATAAAGTTACAAAAAACTAATCATTTGACAAAAGCCAGAAGGAAACTTTAGTCATTGGCTATACGAAATTATGAATCTGTTATGTCAATTGACAGAGAACCTAGCTTACTAAACACCACATTAACCAATCGTGATATCCAATATAAGACACTAAGTATGATTACTGTGGTAAAACAAGTAATTTGAATGAAAATAAACCATAAACAAAGAGTTCCTAAATTACCAAAAACATGATCATGTTTCGTTTACACTTCTTGAGATTACTAGGATGAAATGACTACCAGCAATATTATGGTTAAAACACGCGTGAAATCGAAAATAGTATAATCTAAAAGCGTTGTTCAAAGAGTCAAATCTGATAATAACAAAAATTTAGCTTCGTCTTAATTTAAAGTGGAAATAATAAAAAATAATAGCAAAAGGACAAGTGTAAAACTCTTGCATGTTTAGAGAGATGTATCTTACTTAATGGAAAATTATATGTGCAAAGAAAAAAATCTTTGGATGCTGACTGTATAAGTTAACCAGTAATTAAAATATGAAAATAAACTTTGCTTACTTAGAATTCACGGTTCGACCTGCTGAACTGATCAACAGGTACTCATGGGCGGCTCTCCAGGCAACTTCCAGAAGAAAACGTGTATAGGACCAGCAAACACAAGGTACTTCTTAGGTGGAAGAAGGACTTTGTTTGCAACAAGTGCCCAAGATTTTGACCTACAAAATATGCCTAATTTAAATAAGTGACCTGGTACCATAAGGAAAATAGGTGCATAAGTAGTTTTCACATTATTTAACTTTAGTTGTAACGGAATATAAGTTATCATATATCAATCTATTCCGCTCCACTAAAGTCTATGTATTTATCAATGGTTTTCAATGTTCAGTATATTGACCGGCAGTGACACGTATCTGTGAATGGATAAATTTCGCACAATTAACTATTTAAGGAGAACAGGTACGCAGATTTATATCCATTATTCGCGAATTCGTGTAATTACAGATTTCTTTGTTGAAGTGAATGCCAACTGTTCGGAAACGGGTTTATCTCGTATAGTAGGTAATTGAAGAAAGTAGTGCGTTGTTTAATACCTGTAAAATTAGCATGTAATCTACAATAGATTGCTACAATTAGCGTATGTTGAATGTTTCCTTAGTTTGACGCCGGGTCTCCGATAGTGGTTGTCACATGGTTGAAATTGCCCAATGAGAGCATTGAAAATCGAAATAGGTAGAAAGAACAAAATATTGAAAGCAAGGTGAGTCATCTTAGTGGTAGCTGTCGAGCCGGTATGTGCGAATGATTTGATCTTAAAATATTTTATTTATCCTGCATATTTTTCAATAGTCTTTTCATATTTTAAATACAGAATTGATAATCGTTCCTGATTCGGTTAACCATATTTCGCTTAAGTAAGAATTTAACACTTTTGTATTGCACTTTCGAGTGATTTGCAATTTCAATAATCTTAATTTTTTGTAGATAATTGCGTATTTTATTTGTCAAATTCGTGTAATTTGATAATGGTTTAATCCAAATATATAGAGAACGTAATTATTTCATCGTCTGGTGGTCATACATATGATTTTACATATTTTCATTTAAATTGAACAGTATTACTTGGGAGATTCTCGGAGCGAATTTTATATGTTCCTGTAAAGGGTAGTTAATTGAATTTGAGTAGAATTTCTCTGGATTTTCTTTTGTAGTATTGTTGATTATAGTTTTTTTAGGCTTATTTCATTAATATTTCAGTTGATGTTGTAACACCAATCATTAGCACTTACCGGTCACGTTTCAACTATGATGTATCGACATTAATTTACATTTATGAGGGGTTGACTCACATATGTGAATTTACTTGTTTTTCCTCTTTACTTTTTATCTTAATTTATCTCTTAAGGCGAATTAGAGATTACCTCGTTTTATCTTTAATTAATTGAGACGTAATTTACGTTCAATTATCGTTTATGTGCCAAGGGCCATATATATAGCTTAAGTAATAGAAATTACTTATTTGGAGTCATAAGACTTGATGTAAAGAGAGGTTGTACCTCGATTTTTCTAGTTTTTCAATTATCGTTTATGTGCCAAGGGCCATATTAAAGAAAAGTAATAGAAATTACTTATTTTAAGTTAAAATAAGACTCATTTATAGAGAGGTTATTCCTCGATTTTAATATTTATCATAAAAATTAAATTATCTTTTGTTTAAATTTGCCGAGAGCCACTGTTTTAAAACAAGTTGCATAATTTTCTTTTGAATTTCGTGTCTCAAAGTAAGGAAGAGGATATCTTGAGTAACAGTAGCTATTGATAATTTTTGCTTAACAGTAGTTATTTATAATTTTTGCTTAACTGTAGTTGTTAATAATTTTCGCCCAGTTTAAATTTATAATTTAAGTTTTTGTTTATACCTGCTGGAATCAGTAAATTTTCAAATTGTTGATCACTTCCTCCAATCGTAATTGTCCAACTGAGATCCACAGGATATTTCTCTATATAATTTACTGGCGATTTACACTGGTCCAAAGATTTGTTATTATTTTTTTTCCTGTGAAACTGCTGGAAAACTACCATTGTCCACGTCATTGTGCCGGACCGGTTGAGGGAGGCGATACTGAGAGAACCTTATAAGTCCTAAGACGTCTTTGAGATTGTTAACTCAGGAATAGGCAGAAGCAGGTCTCAGTAAAGGTCCCAATACGGTTGCATGGTA
Source organism: Pissodes strobi (assembly GCA_016904865.1). Lineage (NCBI taxonomy): Eukaryota > Metazoa > Arthropoda > Insecta > Coleoptera > Curculionidae > Pissodes > Pissodes strobi. The sequence continues at coordinate 13,189 of JAEQML010059708.1, read as the reverse complement.
ATAGGATATTTGGACAAGATAGGTACGAGTTAGTAAAATAAAAAATTGTAAAGACCAGTATAAACATCTTATTTATTTATTCAAAATTTGTTAATCTTTTATACTAAATTTAATTTCATTTTCATCACATAACAAACTTATTTATAAACCGTATTTCAAGTAATGTTTGTAAACTATATTTTCAGTGATCAATTGTATTTGATTGCATTTGTAATCTAATTTTAATTATATTGATCTCAATTATATTGATAACTGCAATGCACATGGCACCATAAGTTGTAATTTAATCATATAGTTAATATATAATTTGTTTTTAAGTTGATTTCTCTGATTTACCGCAAGCTCTGGCGCCCTTTATAAATTTAACGGACAGAGGAAGTAATCTAACTCACGCCCTATTCTCATGCTTAATTAAATTAAATAAATTAACTATCCTTACAAATTGGCGCCCAATAGCTTTCATTACATAGTTAAACAATTTGATTGTTGATTATGAACTAATTATGATGAACCTGTTAACGTATATCATAATTAGTTCATAATCAACGTCGTTCACTAAATAACTAAATGTCACGGAAAGAAACCAATTAAAACTAATGCTACTTTATAGTAAATCAATGAAAGTAGAAATAATATGGCATATTATTATGATAGCGAGGCTGCATTGTATTAGCAGGCAGGAACGTCAAACTGCTGAGAGCAGTTTGATTAGAAGGAGCGACGCCCCTGCCATTCAGATTTACCACGGGATGTGGTCCAGCTATTCCCAGCGTCCCCCTCCAGGCTGGAGAACACCGAAGTAGAACGTCTGGAGCTGACCTAAAAACCCATTCTCACCTCTTTCAAACTAAGGATCACCAATATATGGCCGATACTTCCAGGGGAAGCAGCCCTAGGTGGTAGATGCATAAGCCTACTCGCATCGTCCGGGGAAGGACCGCCTCACCAGAACTTGGAAGTGCCAAGTGGTTTTTCCGAAACACATTTCGCTTCCGCGCTGGTGGCTTAGGGTTCCACAGTGGAAATATATGGACATGATGGCGCTTCCAGGATTATTCAATATTTTTAGATATAAATCTATCCCTTTTATTAATTTGTATTGCGCGGGAGAGACGTTTTACATTTTTGTCCGGAGTAGCAAAATTGACAGAGGACGTTGCCAAATTTCTCGGCGGCGCTTTATATTGACCTTCTCGTAACTTACGGTACCTAAAAGACTGACGAAAACCTCCCCAGACATCAACTAGGATTGGAAACCCCGCGTATTTTGCAATGTATTTTACACTACTTTCTTCTCCATTCTGTTTTATGGTCAAATATCCTTGATGATGGAAAACAGAATCTAAACGAAAGGGCGTTCAAGTTAAAACAATTTAAAAATAACGTACAAATTGTGCGTTTTTTTCGTCCCTTTTTGACAAGGTGTTTATATGGTTATCTGGAAACATTTATTCGTTAACGCAGATGCCATTAAGAAACGTATACAGTACTTCACAAGAAATCAGCCATCTAGAACTAATAAATGGGCGCAATAACATTTTTTTTGCAATGTAAATTTTATTATCCGGAGCTGAAATAGGACGAATTATGTGAACCATGATACAATAACGGAGGAAGGTAAGATATTGCGCATATAACCGCCCATCTGTCAATTTGTTGCGATGAACTAAAGAGAGTAAATAGGACGGCGTTTTATTGTATTCTTTGCTATTGAGTCTAGTTTGTTTTTTGCGTGGATTTTATCAAATTTAGATATTGTCTGGTCTAAATTATAACTTTTTTGCAGTGTTTAGTGCTAAAATTCTTATATTCCATGGGATAAACAACTGGAAATGCTCATGACGTGTGTCTACCGCTTTCGTGTCGTGTCGTTTTGCATTGCATTTTCGCTATACGATCGTGTTCATAGCGTGCTCATACCGTATGCAAAACTCTCACGGTGGCAGTAATGGAATGGAATGGATCAAGTCAAGAAGGATATTGTGATAGTTTGTTCGATGTACATTCCTATAAAACGCAAGCAGGGCCGGATCCAGAAGAGGAAACGGTTTTGGGTACATCCATTATACAGATCAAGGGGAGTTCCACACTATGTTTCCAAGACTGCAAGTCCATCAAGTTAAATTTGTGAGGTACCGCGGAATGAGTTATGAAAAATTTGCAAACTTAGTGGAACTGGTAAAACCACCCCTTCAAAGAAAGAACATCACTTTTTGGAAAAGTGTAGCGCCAGAGGAGCGGCTCTCTCTAACATTACGGTTGGTCGATTTTGATTTTTACATTTGACATTATATTAAGATATTTTCTGGTTTGTAGGTACCTTGCATCTGGAAATTTACAAATATCCATGCGCTTTAGCTACAGAGTCAAACTTGTCTCCTTATGAATTGGCAACTCCTATGGAGGCCGACTGGCTGAATGCTGCTATAGATGGGAAGCACTTTCCTATAGTTATTATAAAGGAACATTCTCAATCGTCCTGCTGGCATTGGTTGATGCTGATGATGTTATGGGAAGGCAAGTGATGCAGGTTTGTTGGCACGATCTGTCATTGGAACTCTATTTGAGGAAGGCGACATGCGTTTGCCAAACCCGAGGGTACTTCCATGAGATGAAGACTTGTTACCCTTCGTTATGCTAGGAGATGAAGGTTTTCCTTTAAAAAACCATCTGATGGGACCGTATCCGCGTAACATAGAACAATTTTTAAATATAGACTGTCTCAAGCGCGAAGGGTGGTAGAGAATGCCTTTGTCATACTGTTCCAAAGATATAGGATTTCGTACACAAGGCTGTGCCTCAAAATTCCGATAAAATTATGCTTACATGTCTGACTCGTTGTCCGGTGTTCACTGTTAAGGCCAGTTTCCATTATTAGTATCGTGCTTATGTCGTGCTCGTGTCGTGTTTTTGTCACCAGAATCGCCTATGAGCAGCCTTACATAAAATTACATTGGAAAACCTCATTCCCGTTTTAATTTGGTTAATAAATTTCGGTGTTCGGTCAGAGGAGTGCCGAAGGGGTAAAAAAAACAATATATTGTAATCTACAAAAATGCATAAGCTACTAAAGAAATATCATTTGTAAGTAGAAGTCCATTTTTGAAGTGGAGTTGCTATTATAGCGGGTTAGAAGAAGGGGGAAGACTTTTCTCCACAAATGAAAATGCCAATCTTTTGTTTAAGAGTTATGCATTTCGATGAGTTCACTCATCATCATCAGACTCACACACTACTTAGCCATAATGTTGTATGTTTACATAGCAAACATACAACATTATGGCTAAGTAGTGTGTGAGTCTGATGATGATGAGTGAGCTCATCGAAATGCATAACTCTTAAACTAAAGATTGGCATTTTCATTTGTGGAGAAAAGTCTTCCCCCTTCTTCTAACCCGCTAAAGAAATATCATCCTGTCGTAAGTTTGAACTTGAACTTGGAGATTGTCATATAAACATTAAAAGCAAACTATAAACAACGCGAGCAATCAACGGGAGCGACTTTCAACCTTAAGCATGCCATGATCATCACTTTTTTAATATAAATACGCTAACGAACCTTCAGTTCGGCAGACTTTGGTCTCACCTACAGCTCCCAGGTTAGTCATTTGACGACTGCCTTCGGATTCTATCCGCTCTTAAAGTTAGCTATACAGCTGCTTTAGGTTCTACTCCATTATTCCTTACCAAACTTGGTACCGGTTAGTCACTTGACGACTGCTAGGACCAGGGGTTTCACAACCACCATAGTAAAGTCAAGACAAGCAGTTTGTCATAGTTCTGAGAGTGTCTAAATAGTCAGTTAAAAAGTTTAGGGAAATATTTTAGTGTTCTTAAATAAAACCCAACTCTTAAGAAAAACTATAAATTATAAGACAGTAAACAAAGACCTATAAACAGTACCTCAAATCGAGAAAACATGCGCACCGTAGTAATCGGGTATAATAGAATCTCATTTTTCTGACCAACAATCATTGTTAAAGTTTTATCGTTAATACATTGTTATTGTTATAAACTAAACGTGCTAACTTTATCATCTCTTCTTACCCCCACGTAACTCGGTACCGGCCTACCTCAGTTACCACCCGGCACGCTAAGCAAGGCGTGTCCTCACGAATAGAACATACAGTGGTATATTAAAGGAAGCATTGAGACCCCGACATTGTACTAATCGCGACGCGGCTCTTCTCTGAGAAGTTATTCTTTTAAAAAACGCGACTACCCCCAAAACTATTCGTGACAATATCAAATTTCTTGAAACGATTTTGAATATTACAAAATATACAGGGTGTTCTATTTTAAAAAAATGTAACTCTAGTCTTTACCATCTTTATGGTGCACTTTGTATATTTAAAAGTATTTTTTATTATAGATAAAAAGAGAACTATAAATGTAATTTAAAACATTGAACACGCAGTGTATAATAACGAATAATAACTTGCTTTGCTATCCCATGGGCTATCTATAATAAAATTTGAAACAACCTATAAGATTTATTATAATTTTTACAATAATTTTCTTTCCGCGTAAGTGATGATTTGAAAAATGTCGTGAACACATTCATTTAATAGCCGGTTTTACGTTTGCTTTCAGCCGAGGAATATAGAAAACAGTGGACTTTACTTAGGCCGTATTTTCTGAGGGTTTTTGGTCACTGCACATTTTGTGAAGGATCTACAATTATTCCTCGTAACCAAATTGGTTTTTGCTAGCAAAATATCGATAACGCATTACGTCTCCATTAGATCTAAAACAGCATTAGTTGGAACATTACCAAAATATATCTTCCAATTACTTTTTCTCATAATACAGTTTTATAACTGTTCGCTACCACCCTTCGCTTTAAACTGCCGCAATTTCTGTTTGTTATTTCTAAAAATGTGGCGATGTCTCCGGTTTAGATTAGATCTTGCAAAAGATGTTTAGTCTTAAAAGGCTTTCAGTGTTTATTCTCATTTATTATGATTCTCTTCTTGGTCGCAAACGAGAAAAGGGCAATAATAGGGCTTATTATAAATTTAGATTAAATGATGTCTTTGTACAATAACATTTTCCTGTGGTAACACAGTGTTTGCCAAACTGTTGTATGTTAGCACCATTACTTTACACGAATACTGAAATTGCATTTTGCTTTTAGGACTTGTTCTAATTTATTAAGTAAAATTCAACTCATAGATGAACCGTGCTTCGCATAGGATTGGATGTGGTCTCCAGCATTTAAGTGTATAACCTGCACGCAAACCCAGGCGTGGCGTAACGAAATACATATCGTGACAATATCTGAACGATGTCAGGATTGTTTGTCTATCGCCCACAAAATATAAAAATATGAATTCAAGATAATAACAAGTTTATTAAGAAAATCACAAATTCTAGAAATAACTCGCTCTTGAAATTAAATACGAAATAATGTAACTTGAAAACGTAAGGTAATTATTTACAGATTTTGTCATGAATTAGAGATAATTGTAATGAAGCCTGATCAGGTTGACTTAATTTGTTTCTTTAGAAAAACGAGCGCAGCAGTTTCTCCAGATCACTTCAGCTCACGCCTTAATGTGGCAGTGAGGCGTCCAATTTGGTCTCATGGACCACAAGCACTTCTATCTGTTTCTTTGTTTATTGAGGCTTTGTTCCTGTCGAAATAAAAGTATCTGGTTTAAATAGATACATACATAATTTAGGATCCTTAAATTCCTAGAGACGGATATCCCCTCGTACTAGCAAACATTTCCTTGGAAAGAAAGGAAAAATACATTTTACTGATACTTCTCTGCTGAAAGAAATTAAATATAATAAGCAGGTAATAGCTTTAAAATAATTAAAATAACTTAATTCCCCATCTAAATTATGCAAAGTCCTTCAATATGAACAAACTACTTATATTAAAATTGGTCTGATATTTTGGATGAAAAATAAACATTTCTCTTATAATTCTGCAAACGTTTAAATATATGCTGCATTTCATTACATATGCATACATGCGGAGATGAAAATGTGCAGTGTTCCAACAACGAAGACTAAAGTATTTTTGACTTTCCCTCTATTTTTGAAAAAAAAACGCTTTATTTTATTAGCAACTAGTAAACACGCTCTACCATTCTAAAAATAGATAGGTAAATAATTCAAAGAAGGTGGTAGTATAATAAAATATATATTGCTTGAGCACTCCCGCCGGGCTCCGCCATCTGGATGTTTTTCAATGGCAGCAGCTCGAACATGAATTGCTCTTGTGGCTGATCTGGCTTTTTATTCCTTGCTTTCCGAGATCTTCATATTATTGTCTAGTACACCCAACATACAACAAAGGTCTAGTTGCAGTGAGGGTGACGTCCTGGTTTTGTGCATAATTTGGTTTGAGAACTTGTTGCTCAAGCTTGGCGGATCATTATATAGTTAGAATGAGTTCGTTTCATTAGTTCTGAGTGGATGTAATAAAAGCGCAACAATTCAGTAGTACAGGTACGGCAGATATTCTTTTTGTGCCTAGTTATCTTAACAAATAAAATTAGGCGATAGCTGATACCAATAATTTTCGGAATATTGTAATGTGCTTCCCAATATCGGATATATATTATATATACCAGTTCACTCTACCACATCAGCATCAGTGAGCCCAATCCACATTGTAGCCAGTCTTCTTCGTTTTCTTCCAAGCAAACTACACAAGAAGTCACTTTATTTTTCTAAGGTCTACATGGCCTAGCAATTCCTTCTAAAGTTATTCTTTCTGTAATTTTGTGCTCTTGCTTTTTTCCTTCTTGACAACGTACAAAGTTGCTTCCTTTATTCCATCTTTTGTTTTTTTCATTGTTTTCTCTTCAAGGTTGGATTTTAAGGGATATGAAGTCAAGATTTCACTTTTTATGGATTTCCGTTTATGAGTTTGTATTCGTTCCATCGTGGCATCTAGCACCAGTAAAATATTCGGAATAGATCTATCTCTTTGCTAGTAGAAGGCTGTGGGGATTTATGTGCTGATATTTTCTGAATATCTAGACCTTTACTAGCAGAGGACTGAGGACTTTTTGGTGCTAGTATTAGATGAGAAATTGTAACGGAATATAAGTTTATTCCGCTCGACTAAATTGAGTTCAATTACGAATGTTTTTCGATGTTTGGGATTTGAGTTGCCAGTGACATCTATTCGCGAATGGGTGTATTTCGTGCAAGTAATTATTCGGGAGCACAAGTACGCTATTTTATACCTACAATTTGTGGAGTTGTTTCACTATAGATTACTATATTTAATAGTGACATCTATTCGTCAATGGGCTTATCTCGTGTGATTGGTAATTGGGGAGCGCAGTACGCTATTTAATACCTATAATTTATGAATTTAATTTACTATAGATTACTATATTTAGTAGATATACATTAGGTATTTCTTTGGCCTGACGCTACGTGACCTAATGTGGTATTCACATGGTATAAATTATCCAATTAAAACATCGGAAGGCATAATTTGAGGAACGTCTAGAATTTTGAAAGCGAGGTCGTTTTATCTTTGTGGCGACGCTGACACGGGTGAGTGCTGGTTTTTAATCTTGAAATATTTTATTCATCTTGCAATATATTTCACTAATTTTTTCATTTTTAAATACATAGGTAATTAATAATTGTTTCTGATTCGCTTAATCGTATTTGGCTAAAGCAAGAATTTAGCATTTTTATATTACACTTTCAATTAGCTTACAGCTTTAATAATCTTGATTTTTGTAGTGACCGTTGGGTTAAGATACCGATTTATTGGTGGATAATTGCGTCTCTCATTAATCAAATTCATGTAATTTGAAAGTGGTTTAGTCCAAATTTACAGAAAACGTAATTATTTCATCGTTTAGCGGTCACGCACATTATTTTACGTATTTCCATTCAAATTGAACAGTATTATTTGGGGAATTTTTGGAGTAAGTTCTATATATTCCTGTAAAGGTAGTAAATTGAATTTTCGGTAGAATTTCTTCGAATTTACCCTCATAGTATTGCTGGTTTTAATATTTTTTCTTTCCAGGCTTATTTAATTAAATTTTCAGTTTATTTGTCACAACAAGCATACAATTAATAGTCTCAATACTAATGTACCGACATTAATTTGCATTTATAAGAGGTTAATCTCACATGTGTAAATTTACCTATTTTTTTTTTATCTTTTATCTAAATTTGTGAGATAGTGATTATCTTATCTATATCTTTAATTAATTGAGGCGTAATTACGCCCAATTATCGTTTATGTGCCAAGGGCCAAATAGAAAAAAAGTAATAGAAATTACCTATTTGGGGTTATAATATTCATTTATAGAGAGGTTGTACCTCTATTTTTCTATTTATCATTAAATTCAAGTTATCTTTTATTTAGATTTGCCGAGAGTCACTAATTGGAACGCAATTCCATAATTTTCTTTTGAATTTCATATCGTAAGTAAAGAAAAGGATATCTTGAGTAACAGTAGTTATTTATAATTTTTGCTCAACTTAAAATTGTAATTTAAGTTTCTGATTATACCTGCTTTAACCAGTAAATTTTCAAATTGTTGATTGCTTCCTCTTGTGTAACAGTCTAACTGAGATCCACACGATATTTCCCTGAATAATCTTTAATTAGCGATATACATTGGTCTAAGACTAGGTTATTATTTTTTTGCATGTTTTCCACGTTGGCGGAAGAAAACATCGTGCTTGGCAAGTAGCAGGTGTTCGTCCACTTACCGTGTGCTCTGAGAGATTCGATACCATAAGAACGAAGTGAGACCTCGATAAGACCAAGTAACATTTACTTGGGAACAGGCCGAAGCGGTTCCAGTAGAGATCCCAATACGAACGCATGGTTACAGAATAGCTGGACAAGCTAAGTATTACCCAATCAGAAGATAAATTGATTGTAAAGACCAGTGATATCGTCTTACTCATTCATTCATTTTTTTTTTAATCTTTTACATTAATTTGAATTCTTCATTGCTAGTCAATTTATTCAAAAACTATATTTCAAATAATTTCGTCAATAATATTCGTAATTTAATTATATTAATAATCCTCATTTTACATGATACCATCACTCATATTCTCATATTTGTAATTTAATTGTAAGATTAATATATTGTTGTTTGAATGTCTGTGAGACACGAATTATAAGGAGAATTTCTGATATTCTTATCTTTATAGTTATTGATATTTAAGTATTCATATTCAGTTCGCATTGTCACTAGGAACTCTGGCGCCCAAAATATAGAAATCTCTGTTAATAAGGGAACATCGAACACCGCCCGAAGAAAATTAAAACAAGCCTCATGCATACAAAATGGCGCACAGTGCCATACTTAATTAAATTAAATAAATTAACTTTCGTTACAAATTAGTGCCCAACTAAATTTATCCTTACAATTTGGCGTCTGAGCGAGATTTCATTACAAAATGGCTGCTAGCGAATCCGACTCATATACGGGCAGTTCCAAATGAATTTTGAATGTCAAATCTAAATAGCGACGTCCTAGGTGTTCGCAACTGAATCTTATATTGATGAGCAGCTTGTCTCTGACGGGTGTTTCTGTTTGGGGCAACTCTGGGTTCAATCATAAGTGCCAGTTCGTTCGAACACCTTCTGTAGTAGTATCGATAGGAAAGAGATAAGTCCGCCACTTTTTTTTCGATGTTCAAGGCCATCAAGGTATTGAGTAACTCTGGGTCATCTACGACTGCTCTCCTCTGTATAACTACCAATATCTTGAGCAAGTGTTTAGGTGTCGTGCTCCACACATGGGACCACTATTCTAGAGATGGAACAGTAAGAGCTGATGTAGTGTATACAACTTTATTTGCTCTATAGAGTGCTCCTAGCTTCTGTGCTGCACCCTTGGCGATTTTGGACGTGGTTATGCCAAGATATGTCATTTTCTACCTTGACGCACAGCAAGCTTATGGATCAGGCCAGTGTCAGTGTTTGTCTTGTCAGTGATAAATCAGGTCCTGCGATGTTTGCTATTTTTTGAGAAGACAGCGGCTTCAGTCTTTCCTGAGTTAAACTGGGCATTGTTTTCCTCGCCCCATTCCACGACGGGGTTCATATCCTTATTAGCAATACTTTGTGAACCGCAGTTTTTAAAGGAGCTTCTTTTTTTGGCCTTCCATTGCTTTGTCAATAAACTATTGCCTGAAACAAAAAAAAACATAATTATAATATAAATTTTGACATCGTATGTGGCTGGTCACACGATAAAAACAACTGTCCGATGTTACGGGTTTGAAGAGGCAACTGCACATTCAAAAATAAAAATGCCGTAAAGTTATTTGGTGTTTGAAGTATTAGAATGCATAAAAGACGTACCGTGAAAACCGATTTAAACTTTCGGGAAAGGGAGGTTGTTTAAGTAGAAGGTATAAATTCTACTAACGGCCATAATGGCGATTATCCCACGTCTTCTTTAAGCTATCCAGGAAGGTTTTGGTGAACCCCAGTTATGGGTAAGTTGTTCTAAGTTGTTTGTGAATGTAAAATTTCGATTAGTTTGGGGGGCCGAGTCCGGCATTCCCATTATTTTCATGTTAAGTTGTTTTGATCGATTAATTTCCGTTTTAGGGTTCTAGTTTCGGATTCCCCGTAGGGTTGTTAAGAATTCTTTTGGAAGTTTACAAATTAGGCTACTCTATAGTTTTTTGGATGACAGCAGAGTATGTCGGATGTCAGTATTTTGGACAAATTTTTAACTGGTTAATTGACAGTGACAAATTTGGGGACAGATTTTCTTCTAGAGGACCGAAGAATGATTAAGGAAGACTTCTCTCTGATTTTAGCGACGTCCCGAAATACAGATAAGTGATCATTTTATTCGACAATTATATTTACCCAAAAATTTTGAAACTTAGACCGTATTTTTAACAGCTTGAAAAATTGTCATAGTATTTGACATCGAATATTTTAAACACTAGAGTTTATATAGAACCTTTGCGAAGTGTAGCTACGCCGGCATAGTTCCATTGGTTTACACTCTCGGGTACTGGGTTCTTCAATAATTTCCAGTACATTTTATAATCGAGGAAGTTTATATATATTACTTCTCTTTTCTCTGGCATTAATTTTAAAAACGTCACATAGCATTTTAAGATTTGATTTCTGTTAGGAACTTGCAACTTGGGCTTACGGAATGGCTATTCTAACCATATAGAATAGTTTATGTGGTAACATCCGGTTAAGTTATCCGTCTAGGTTGCAGGGTTCGGGCAGAGCGAATACGAATACGAATAATCTGAAATCTATGGCATCGGAGGCTTTTAATGCTCTTTACAGCAAGCTGTCATCTAAGATGTCCCAGAAGCTTGATAACCTTGCAACTTCTATGCAGGACAAGTTCAGTGGTCTGAGTGACCAGTTGGCTAGTCTTGCACCTGCCCATGATGTTGCAACTTCGATACAGGATAAAATCACTGATCTTGTTGACACAGTGACCACCGTTTCAGTTAACCAGGAGGATATAAGGACTGAAATGAAGAACCTCACCAGTATCCTACAGAAAAGTGGGGAAATTATTGATGAGCCCTCAGAGTATGCTACTATTGCAACTATAAATGTAGCAAATGAAAGGAAAATAAGTGAGCTTGAACGTCAAAACAATGCTTTGAATCTTAGAGTTCTTACCATAGAGAAAGAACTAAGACTTCTGAAAAACCTGGTAACCTCCAATCAAACTGTATCTCAAACTGAGTTCTCAATACTTCCACCAATTCTACCACCCAGTCAAAACAAAACTAGTGCTCCAGAGAAACCTCGTGAAAAAGTGAAGATCTGTGGCAGGTCTGAGCATTTTCATAACAGAGATCAGTCACAGGATGCAGTGAGGCAGTTCAGCAACTCTCAGCATAACCATGACAGGTTGGCTGGCACCAGGGCACACTTAAATGGATCACATGTCATTATCGGAACTGGAACTAATGGCAGTCAGTTTACTGCTGGCGAAAGGCGTCAATGGCTGTACCTGGGACGGTGCCATCCAAGCACGACTGCTTGAACAGGTGACTGAATACATGGTTGACCAACTGCTTATACCAGATGTGAAATGCTTTATATTGGATAAGAACGACGATGTCGCATCGTTTAAGATAATAGTTAAAGAATCTCTGTTAAAAGGCCTTCTTGACCCTAATCTTTGGCCGGAAGGCACTGCAATTAAGGAATTCCGTCCTCGACGTCAATTAAAGAACCATTCTGTCGGAAATTTTCAGAACGAAGGCGAGGTGGATCAAGCCCATTAGATTGTGTTTCCATTTTTTATCAAAATGTGAGAGGTATTAAAACAAAGCTGAAAGACATTTATTGTGCAGTATTGTCTGAATCATATTCATTAATCGCCCTCACGGAAACCTGGTTAGACTGTGACATAAATAATTCAGAATTTTTGGATTCTCGCTACCTGGTCTATCGTACCGACAGAAGTACAGATAACAGCTCAAAAGACCGGGGAGGAGGTGTTCTGTTGGCTGTTAGCAATGCATATAAATCTCATCGTCTGTCCATAGGAAATCCTGCTGTGGAGGAGATATGGGTGTCAGTGTCATTTGGCAACACGGTCGTATGTATTGGTTGTGTTTACATTCCGCCAGCGATGGAAGTGTGTTATTATGACTCTCACCTCAGGTCTGTTGCTAGTGCCTGTGAAATGTTTGAGAGAGTTATAGTTGTTGGTGACTACAATGTCTCTCAAATTATGTGGAGATCAGTTGATGACTTCGTAGGTTTGGTGCCTGGTAATGTAAGGTCTCCAAAAGAAATTCTGTTATGTGATACCACTGCTCATCTAAACCTATCACAATTCAATAGCCATCCTAATAATCACAATTCTATTTTGGATTTGTGCTTTTCTAACTTTGAGCCACTATCAGTTGAGAAGTGTGATGGTTTGGTGAGTTGTGATTCATATCATCCACCATTACAAATAATTTTAGACTTTAATGAAATTTTCCTGGAACCTTTGAATACCTACATCTATGACTTTAGAAATGCTGATTATGATTTGATCAATAACCATTTTCTTTCTGTTAACTGGAATTCAGTTTTAAATGATAACTTGGATTTAACTATAAGTAATTTTTACTCAGTAGTCTTTGACTGTTTTAATATGTTTGTGCCTATAAAACGGAATGCAGCTGGCGACAGCTTTCCCACTTGGTTTTCGCAGGACCTCAAGAATCTTATAATTAA
>JAEQML010059707.1:0-28207 GCA_016904865.1 Pissodes strobi | reverse complement strand
AGTAGGTTTCTAATATTTCTGACTATATCTTACCAATTTATAATGAATTGTATTGTATTGAGTTTCCTGTCAGAAGTAGCTCCTAGATCGTTGAAGTGAGAAACACTTCAGCAACTAAATAAATATTTATAGTCAGTACGAAACAAGAACTGTAAGATATAACATGCCAAGACATAGAATTAGTATTAGTGGAAATAGATCTACTCTTCAAACATATCAAGCTCTATAATAAACTTCCAATCTACCGTGAAAAGCAGTAAGAATTTATTCACTTTGTTGATTTGAAATTTTACTATAATAACATTTAAACCATTTTTTAAGACAGCTATATTACCGCCTGAAGAACCATAATATCTACTATATACATCCCATACTGTGTTGCTTACTGGCTGCCACCATTATTTTTATTAAATTTTATTGAACACAAAGATCTGCCTATTATCTATGTATATCAACCTAACTTGGGATATTCTGTATGAATAATTTCAGTCGCTAATGATAATGTCATCTTTGTATAGTAGTAGTTAACACTAGAATATGTCGACATAACTTAATAAATTATATACAATTATTGTTACAAACCTGGTCGCAACAATTCATTTACAGTCACAGTCAATTATAATAAAATTAATATTCCATTAAATGACCCAATTTTTTTTATACATAAGTAATATAAACATTCTTGCACTGCGTTAGAAACGAGCAAAATTAGTACTAAATCATTAGGAAATATTCATAATACAAAAAAAAATAATGAAGTACATCTCTATAGAATCTACTTAATATTGCACAAGATATAGTGAGTAGCAGAAGAAACATGATTGTCTAAAAGCGGCACCCTAAATGTCAAAGTCAACCAGGTTTTGGTGGCTTTGCAATGATTCCCTACACGCTTTGGCTTAGAGACGATAAAGACCGTTTTACAAAGTACAATTAAGCCGGAAGTTGGCCAGGTAACATGTCTGAAATATTGCCTTAGCACAATCGTAATATCATGTTGAATGCAATACAAAGTTGTACAATTAGACGCGGAATTTGGGCAAACCGTAACAAACATAATAGGGATGATTTTATGGAAAAGGTGGACGTATCCGGTGCACCTTTTTTGAGAAAAGGCCAACTTATTGTTGGCACATTATTACAGGGTGCGTATGTTTATAAATTGTATTTTGATGTTTAATCTGATGTTCTTTTTATAATATTTGATCCTATATTGTTCACTATAATTCGACCCTATAATATTCACAAAAAGTTTCACATCCTAATGGTTATCATGTAAAACTACCAGGCATTGATACGACACCCCTGGCTTTGCTGCTTGTAACGTTATCCCAACATCGATCGGTGCACAAAACCGCTAACAAGTTCTAATTTTATTAACACGCGAATAAACATTAAGCACATTTGCAACACGAACATCATCGGTGCTTCAATTCAAATATAATTTCGCCGCAATCAACAGCAGTCAACAACAAATATAACACCCTATTTAAATGGGTTACGTACACTACTAGCATTTGTATCTGATTGAAACCTAATTTCGTTCACAATTGTTATGATGTTATAATTGTACTGACATGTGCAGCAATGAAACTACAACTATAAAGAACGTTTGATTTGCGTGACTAATAAGTATGCAGAAAGAACGATAAATTAGTTGTTGATACAATAATTAAAAATTATTGCTGCACACACGTTTTATTTCTTACTTTATGAGTAATAATGCATTTTTGCAGTATTAACTTAGGAAGGAACATATTGCCAAATTATCCTAAACTAACCCAAACTAACTGCCTGTGCAGAATAAGATGTAAAGTGACTGCAAAAGGATGAAACATAGGTTTTCCTTTCGACACCTGAAATTTTAACTTCCTTGGGGGTCAGAAATATCTAATAATAATTGAAGATACAAGTGGATGAAGGTATTTTGTCACATTTTAAAAATAATTTATTTTCTTGCTCGGGCGACATAACTCACATGACAGCATTAGAGCCTCTAAGATTCATAATATCAGTGCTAATTTGTCAATGAAGAAGGAAGTATGTTGCATTTTTTCACATTAAGAGAATGGAATAAAGTGATATGGGCAGTTCTAACCTCATAGCAAATTTGTCAAGAGGTAAGTGAAATCTGATTTAGTGATAAACATACTTTTTTAGAGACTATGAAATGGTACATTCCATGCTTCAACTAATGCTTTCCATCTTCGAACTTTTAATTGCGTTTAATAATATTTTTTTTTCTTCAAACGTCAGTAAATCCGTCATTACTCGACTGTGTAGGCGGCAGTGAAGTTTCGTTTTTCCTCCGCCGGAGCTTTACTTTTCACTTTTCCGCCGGCGGAGGTAAAAGTGTTATCATAGCAACATAGATACAATACAAACAAACATCAAAATAAGCGTCAACAACTCAAGAGTTATTAAACTAAAATTTGTATTTATCACTTAATGTGTGACTGCATTTCTCAAAATCACTAATTTAGGAACAAATTGGTTATTATTTAATCGAACTTACTCAATAACTGCTTATCAATACGGAATTAAAACGCAATCGATGACGCAATTTTAAAAATATAATTATTGTTGACAGTGTCCACTGACAGCTTTATGTGGCATTACTATAGCAACAACCTGAGCCTATTCACCGACACCGCACCGGTCTAAGCCGCCTTGCGAACCCACTTATCTTTAATAATAATAATTATTACTATTTAAAAGAGACTTTTTGCATTAATTTGTCGACATTTGAAGAAAAAACAGCATATTTTATTTGGAGGAAAAATTACTTTTCATGGCTTGCTCTCTATTACCAGCCTCACTCCGTTCGGCTGTTAAACACGAGCGCGCCATGAAAAGTATTACTTTTCCCCCATATAAAATAATATACTATTGTTTTATTGAAAAGCAATGCCGTTTTTAGTAAAGTTTGCCAGGCTAATAGACTTTTGTATGCTAACCAAGAAATTAAGATGATACACTCATGTGCAATAAAAACGGTCACTACAAAATTTTGATTAATTTTTAGGCTTGATAACTTTTTTATTTTTAGCCCGATTTTAGTGATTTTTTTAAAGAACTGTAGGTACAACTATCCTTATTAACATGTTTTTTACACATTTTAAAAAACATTGGTTATTCGACATATTATACAAGGATAATCGAAATGTTGTTTTTTTATCTAATTTCAACACACCCTGTGGAATAATCAAGTAGCAAAATTTTTCCAAAATATCAGTTTTCGTTTAAAGTGATCTATTCTTTACGTTTTGTTTTTTGGTTCATGTCAATACATGCCTTTATTCTCACCCAAATGCAAAATGATCTTGGTTATCAATAATTTAAAGTTTTACATAATTTCTAATTCAATATGAATTCAGTATTTTCTTTGACAAGGTGGCTATGTTCTCCATTGTTATTTGACGCTTTATTGTCAGTTTAACAGTATGTTTGTGCATTTACAATGGTTTTAAGTGCTTTATCTTGATACAAAATAATGCCCGACCACATTCAGCAATGTGCGTAACTGAATATTTGCTAGAAGTTGGGATTGACAAAATGAACTGGCCAGCATGTTCTCCAGATTTGGACACTATAGAGCATGTGTGGGATATGCTCGGAAGACGCGTTAGAGCTCCAGAAGTGATACCAGTGACATTGAACGAGCTTCGTGCGGTCTTTCAAGAAGAATGGAGGAATATTCCCCAAGACGATATTCGCGGGCTCATTGATGGCATAGACCGACGTGTGCAGGCCAGTAATTAGAACTAGAGGAGGCAAGACAAAGTACTGGTCCATGTTTACGTTAAAATGTTTAATTTAAGTAAATTAATTTAGAAACAAAATTAACTACCAATTAAATTTTGATTAGTACAATAAAAAATTTAAATCATTGATAAAGAAGATATTTAGCATTTGTCTGAGAATAAATGCATGTATTGAGGTGAACCAAAAAACAAAACGTAAAGAATAGATGACTTTAAATGAAAACTGGCATTTTGGAATAATTTTGCTACTTGATTATTCCACAGGGAGTTTTGAAATTAGATAAAAAAAACAACATTTTGATTATCCTTGTATAATATGTCGAATAACCAATGTTTCTTAAAATGTGTAAAAGACATGTTAATAAGGATAGTTGTACCTACAGTTCTTTAAAAAAAATCACTAAAATCGGGCTAAAAATAAAAAAGTTATCAAGCCTAAAACTTAATCAACATTTTGTAATGACCGTTTTTATTGCACATGAGTGTATTTTTGAACTTTTTTTTACTATTGATACAGAGATATTGGACCTACTGTTTTATGCCGCATTATGATCAAATACAGCATGCGTTTCGTTATCGTTATTTAAATCTATGCGTCTGCTCAAGTTAACTATAAACCTATTACATTTAATCCAATTTATACGTGTGAGAAACATTTCTTATTTTATTTTAGGTTTTTACTTTTTATATTATTACAGGCATTTTCAAATTACTTTTGATAGTGACAAATCATAGGTTGACAAGTTTAATTAATGCTGGTGTCTGCAGTATTACCTGTTGAATTTTAATAAAAAATTAGCTGCAAGTTTATTTAAATAAGTTAAGTTCGGCTTGTCCAAAATTGTTCAAATTTCGCATCTGTATTTACCATACAGAGACCTTGAAAAAGTCTCCTTACAGCTTTGCTCTAAAGTCAACAGGGTGGCAAATATTTTACCAGATTAAAATTTGCATGGGATTTCCTATGTTTCCAACCTCGATGCACCACCCGGTAGTATATGCTTAGTGTTTGCTTTTTTTAAGAATCTAAAGCAGTTGAACGATGGAGACGCTTAATATGTTCCAAACAATGAAAACCTATGCAGTTTTTTAGATATCAGTGATACACAGGGTGAAAATGACAGCAGAGCCAAACTAAAAAAGAATGTCTCACAAAAATACAAATATTCATACTTTAAGAGGCATCAAAGGACATATCGTAAAAATTACTCCTGAAATCCCAGTAGTTAATATTAGTAATGATATGGATAGTTTGGACAAAATTCATCAATGAATTGGAATCAAAGTAAAAAAATGTTTCGTAGCCAGGGCACGGTATAAATAAGTATACGGTATGGAGACAAATTTTCAATTTCGCCGACAGCGTTTGGCGACGCGCGACGGGGCGAATCCGGATCAATCTGGTTCGTGGCCACCGATGGCCGCGCTACGAGGGACAAAGAGTGTGCAAACGTCTTGAGATTGTGTCCTTTCGCGTCGCGTTGTCTTATAATAATCTAGGAAAGCACATCAGCGTAGGGGTTCTAGACTACCTTGGTCTCGGTCTCGGACTCGGTCTTGTCTCGGTTTGGTCTCGGTCTCGGTTTGAGCAAATAAAAAGTAATTAAATAATTTACTGTTTTATTTCGTTAATAACACAAACGTTACTTCGGAATGTTAAGTTAAATGAAACATCTAATAAGTGTCTTTTGTGCATCAGTTCTTGGTGTAGATGTGATATTAGGGATAAACTTCTTAAATAATTTTACATTTTTTGTTTGCAACAGTTGTTTGGATAATAATAGTTAAGTTAAATAGATACCTACTAATATTTTAATATATGTATTTCATGTTAGTTTCTAAATTGTTGTTTTGATATCAAAATGCTTACCTCTAATGTAGGTAGGTATACAAGTGATAGGGATTTTTAAGTATGTACAGGGTGGCTCGAATTCGTGTCTATGTATGGGGAACTCGAAAACCGTAAGAGATACAGTGTCGGTCAAATTAAGGCAAAATTGCGCATTTAGGTGCCTAATAATATGCCGTTTAGAAAGTTTTAAAATTCCGAGTATTTCCGAAGATATCCAGAAAAAAACTAAATTTTGAAAAATCGTTTTATTTTTTTCCTGGGCTTTTAAAAACGGATTTCAAATTGAATTGCACATTTGCATTGCCACTTTTTTCGCTCTATCCAATGATGGTATCCAGTATGAATTCCGACTTTTCGTCTTCAAGGGATCATCATCAACTTTTTTTTTTAAATACGAACTTTATTTTTTTTTATCGTTTTTCAGATGGTATTGGCGTTATTAATATAAGTGTGTGTTTTTTTTTTATTTGTTTTTATTTTTATTTTTTTTTAAATTATATACTATGGCGTAATTTTAGATAATTTAAAGTAGGTACTATTGAAATTTTTATATTGCATAAAAATATTTTATTTTGTTTTTGTATTAAGTGGAAAATTAACGGGCTTTAAACAAATTAAAAATAAAAAATAGTAAAATTATTTTTTACGAGAATATGGCCATGAACTATTACTCAAACAAGTTGCTTAGTGCAAAGATTATATATTTTCAACTTTTAACCAATTAAAAAATTTATTTAATAGAGAACATCAACAATTTATAATCATACTACGTGATCCTATAGGTAATTGAAAAGCACACCTATTGGAATTTTGCTTATAAATTAATTATATTTTAAATTTATAAGCAAAATTCCAATAGGTGTGTTTTTCTATCAAAGTACCTATAGTACCACGTAGCATGATTATAAATTGTTGATGTTCTCTATTAAATAAATTTTTTAATTGGTTAAAAGCTGAAAAGATTTTATCTTTGCACTAAGCAAGTTGTGTGAGTAATAGTGCATGGACTGCATGGCCATATTATCGTAAAAAATAATTTTACTATTTTGTAATTCTAATACGGGCTCCAATTTTCCACTTAATACAAAAAACAAATAAAATATTTTTATAGAGTATAAAAATTTCAAAAGCACCTACCTTAAATTATTTAAAATTACTCCAAAGCAAAATATATAAAATAAAAATAAAAAAAATATTCAAAAAAAATAAAAATAAATAAAAAACACATACTCATATTTATACCGCAAATACCATCTGAACAACGATAAAAAAAATAAAGTTTGTATTTAAAAAAAGAAAGCTGATGATCCCTTGAAGACGAAACGTCGGATTTCAAACTGGATATCATCATTGGATAGAGCGGAAAAAGAGGCAATGCAAAAGTGCAATTAAATTTGAAATCCGTTTTTAAATAAGCCCAGGAAAAAAATAACACGATTTTTCAAAATTTCGTTTTTTTTTCCGGATATCTCCGTAAATACTCGGGATTTTAAAACTTTTTAAACGGCATATTGTTAGGCACCTAAATGCGCGATTTTGCCTTAATTTGACCGACACTGTATCTCTTACGGTTTTCAAGTTCCCCATACATAGACACGAATTCGAGCCACCCTGTACACATAAAAACTAGGTACCGATTTATGCCAATTTTGTTGTCAAAGTCAACGCTTTTCCTTCTTATTTTTTACATTTCTTATCAGTTGTAGCGTAGCCAAACAAAGTGATGTAATTTTCAAACATTCTGTATTATATGGAAAAATTTATTTTGAAAACTCTTAAAATTTAACGGTATACAGGTTGTCGCGAAATTTGTGGATGCAACATCAACCATGTATTTATCGGTCAAAAACAACTAAAATTTTTCTTATAAATATATATCGGGAAGGGAGCTAGAGCCTCTTAAAAATGGACCCATGAATACGGTTTTTTTAAATTATTTCCGAAACGGTGTAAAATAGAGTTTTAAAATTTTGGGATTCTACTAACTTTAATTTTCTGAATTTAAAAATGAAATTAAAAATAAAAAAATTTGGTTAGGTGTGAACATTTTAGGGGGTGAATTTAAAACCAATAACTACAGGGCTATGCTTCGTGCACTAATTTTGGGTCACTCTGTATAGTTATACGGTATATACTGTATAAGTGGATATGGTCAAAGGTGGCCATTCATCTTTTAATATACTAATCTGACATGGTTGTACCAGAAGCAGATATCCAGTTGTTTTAATGGATACACGATGTTTTATTACCTTGCATAGATATTACGAAAAATGTGAAAATTCATAGCTGTTTATTGCTTGGAAATGGCTCAAAATAAATTATCTACATAATTACATATTATGTACATAACAGTATAACATTTCTTGTAGAATCTTAAAAAGAATCAGCCCAATTTAAAATAAACAAGCGTTATATCCGGATTTGCACGATTTTTCAATTTTTTGGTTGATTGGACCCCCTTGGCATAAATTGCCAATAACAAACATAAAAATTTGATTTTTTCAGAAAAATAAGTTTTGAAAATTCAACAAATAAAAATATTTTTCGAGACCGAGACCGAGACCGAGAGTCTCGTTACCTTGGTCTCGGTCTTGGTGTCGGTCTCGATCGGTAAGTCTCGGTCTCGGTCTCGATTCTAATTCTCAGGTCTCGGTCTCGGTCTCGTTTTCGAGACCGAGACCGAGACAAGACTGAGACCGAGACCATAGTCTCGCGAACCTCTACATCAGCGCATACTTTTTGAATCTCTCCCCACAGACTGCTCGCTTCTGCAGGTAGAGTATTTTTTACCGTGCTGCGACTTTTGCGTTTGATGCAAAAAAATCAAAGGATTTTTGCTGAGTGGATCTACTCGATATTATTTGTACTCTGGCCAGGATAGCAGTTCCAATAACTAATACAAATAGAAAATACAAGGCCGCTTTAGATGGAGTGAAATATGAGGAATCTGTGTTCTACAAAAATATTGTTGTTTCGGAAGAAAGAACAAACATACATTATCTGTAGGAAAAACTGTAAGCTTTTATGTAGCACGCTCTTCTCTCAAGAAGATATAGATGCACTTCTTAGTGAATTGCACAAATTTGACATTAACGTGAAAAACCCTTTATTTTTTAAATCTATAAATAACAAGTGGTGGACAAAAAGTGCTCCAAAATATAAGACAGCGTCTTATTCAAACAGCGTCACAACAAATTGAAGTAGCGAAAGAGTATTTCAAGAAGTTATGTGTGCTTTATATCAAATAGAAGTAAAATTATACTGCAAAATGCCGATTAAAAAGTTGTTTTTGAGCGTTAGGATAAAAGACTAAAGCATTTTAGCATATCACACAAAATAGACCAAGAAGTTATGAACTCACATGCCTATAAAGTGATTTCTAGTAGAAAAGTCTCACTACACTATAAATAGAAACCCACATAAAAAATGTCTTTTCCCTCTGCTAAATCTAGGTAAAATGCTGTATTTAGAGGAATGTAATCAACAAAAACGTGCTAGGAAATTAAAAATTAAGAAAAGTTCTTATTTCAAAATTTGTACCGTGCGTTTAATTTATCTTGATAATATTTTGATTCGTTGTAACTTTTTTGTTTATAAAGATATCAAGGTAAACAAAAAACAAAATGTAGGGTTTGTGACCAAGTTTTTTCTAAGTAACAGATAAAACAAAACACTAACAATTTTCTGACATATAAGCCTACTTTATATTTTTTTAAATAGAACAACCTGTATATTATTACATTTTTGGACTTTCGAGAGAAGTCTAAACACATTTTCTTTACAATATCCTATACCTATCTTAAGCTGTTTACGAAATATTGACAGTTGAAAGTTGAGCATTTTGACACTTTGGCAGGCTCTATAATCTAATCCGCACGAGATCAAAGAAAACGGTTTGCACATGCTCATCTTGGGTTTTCATAAGCTATCGAATGATAGTAACTTTGAATTTAACCGGAGGTCAAAAGTTCCGGCTAATTTTTTCCGCGGGTTAAATTCGAAGTGCTGTCATTCGATAGTTTATGGAAACTTAAGTAGGAATGTGCAAACCGTTTTCTTTGATCTTGTACTGTTTAGACTTTAGAGCCTGTCAAAGCCTGTCGACCCGACTTCCAACTGTCAATATTTGGTAAACAGTTAAAGATAGGTATATGATATTATACACAAAATGTGTTTAGATTTTTCTAGAGAGTCCAAAAATGTAGTAATATACAGGGTATTCTATTTAAAAGAATATAAAGTAGGCTTATATGTCAGAAAATTGTTTTATATGTAACTTAAAGAAAAACTTGGCCACCAACCTTAAATTTTGTTTTTTTGTTTACCTTGATATCTTTAAAAACAAAAAAGGTACAGCGAATCAAAATGTTATGAAGATAAATTGAACGCACGGTACAACAGATTTTAATTTGTGATTTGGAAACTGAAAAGGTGAGCCATGCTCTACATGCGATACCGAGGATTCAAACGTGGAGTGCAAAGAAAGTCACACGGCAGGGAATAACGCTTTGAAAGCAGAAAAAGAAAAACCCAGTTTCAAAAGCCGTTGATATGGTTCAACATTTTGAAAAGATTAGTGAGCTACCAGAAAGATTTCGCCTACTAATAGAAAAAAATTATGATTTTAGTATTATACAGTGAGATTTGGGGATGGTATAAAATGGATTAGAGTCGAGGAGTACGGAGCCTACTTATAGAAAGTTGAAATAAGCCAGCCATATCATACATATATTTTTTCGATTTTCAACATTTTTTCTTAAGCCTATTTTATTTTGCTACTTATTATTTAATTCTACATTACCTATTTAAAGGAAGAAACAAACAATATCCAAATTTAAATCATTGCCATGAATAAATCAGCTAAAAGCATATAAGGGAGACGCGGTAAGGGTTACAGCACAGGCGCACGAGCGTAGAAAATTTCATAGTCCGTGGTTTAAAGATCCGCGATTCTGCGATGATCTCTCTGACCTTATACATGTCTCTATGTGGCGTCTCGTGAACCACGTAGTCCGGCTGATGCAGGGGCCACCATGTGGGTACGTGTACTTCAAAATCTAGCTGGGACTAATTTCCGTAGAGCCGTAGAAAGTTTGGTCACGGAGAAAATTGCTATCCGTGAACAACGTTCACGTACTCACAGTCCGTGGTTTAAATCGCCATGACCCTGCAGATATTCTCCTAGCTATAAATAAGGACGTGTGCTGTGTCATGTGAACGACGTACTACGGCTGATGTAGGTGATAGAGGACTTATCCATACATATACAGGTATACTTAATTGAGAGCTCAAAGCTTAGCCATTATCTAAAGTTCTTAAGTAAAAATGCCGCGATCCACACGGTCATCCAACAATCCAATCTGATGAACAAATGGACAAAAACAACGTTTCCGTGTGTACTATTCCTCTATTCTCAAGTTTAAATGAAATCAAAATTCATGCAGTAGGTAATTTAATTAACTCATAAAACCAACGGATTATTGACAAAGTAAAACAGACTTATCTTTCTATTACATCAAGGACGAGCTCAAAGAATAAAGTTGCAAATCTCTTTGAGAAGGGCCATCTGACATTGGCACGATAAATACCGTTAGATGCAATAAGTTGTAGACATAATGACGACAGTTAAGAATTTTACAAAAAGAACAGCACAGCTGATTTAAAACAAGTGTATAGTTAGATTTATTAATTTAATTTAGAATTGATCAGGGATTTACCCTAAGATGTTTTTTTAGTTAATCGCAAATTGATCGCATTAAGGTGAGAGGAAAATATATAAGACTAAGAAAAACTTGGTATACAAAAGAAGAGAGCGCAGCTCTTGGTGATACCGTATATCTAAGATACTCAGAATATTTATAGTTTACTAGTGCGACAATAGTCATAATAGTAATGGTATACAAAAGAAGAGAGTGCAGCTCTTGGTGATACCGTATATCTGAGATACTCAAAATAATCATAGTTTATTGGTGCGACAATAGTCATAATAATAATGGTATACAAAGGAAGAGAGCGCAGCTCTTGGTGGTATCTAAGATAATCATAATATTCATAATTTATTTATGCTAAGATAATCATAATAGTCATAATATATTTATGCCAAGATAATCATCATAATCCTAATTTATTGGTGCGACAATAGTCACAATAATTATAATTTATTGGTACCACAAAATATACAATATTTGACACAAGTCAAATTAAAATACATAAAACAAATGCAAGAAGAGAAAGAAAGTATAAATATAAATAAATAATGCAAGAATAAAAAATATATAAAATATACTAAAATACACGCTATTAGAAACATTATAACAAGTTAAAATCACAACCAAGTAAAATGGATTAAAATTAAATGATCAGCCTTAAAGGAATAATAAATTTTTATAATAATCTATACTTCTATAAATATCAAATAAGTGTAATCACAGCAAAGTTTTCACTACGAGTGTAAAATGCAGGTCCGAATCCGAATAGAAAAGAGTAGTAGTAGGCGACGGCCCATTTGCACGAATTCAAGCAGTATTGTTACCTATTATTTGCGTGTCGTATTTTGGGTCTAGATAATATTTAAATTATTCCGATTGGCCTTAAATGTACGATAATGATGCATCTCAGGTAAAAAGAGAATAAGATATATATAAATTAAAAGGCTGGGCCCGTTGTGCTCTCTTTGTCGCAGAAAAGAATGGCTACATTCCCTTTGAGATATCAGTTATCGTCCGCGTACCGAAAACACACCTTTGTAGCACTAGAGACTCCAGGATCTTTAAATTACAAAGCTGGGCACGTCGTGCTCCTCTTGTCGCAGAAAAAATATTGGGCACGTCCCGTTGCGATCCCCCACACTGTCAGATCCTTTTAGAGCACGTAGATCGCTCTCGATCCATTGGTTGCATTCCAAAAAGATGAGTTATGCTAGCTACAATCGCGTAACTTTATAAAACACGGGTGTTATTGAACTCAGAATATCTGACATAAAATCAGCAAGGTTAAACATAACTAAAGTTATTGTTTGTCTCTCTAAATGGGTAGTACGTGCATGGCTAGTTTGAGTAGTTGGGTTAGTTTGGGTTAGTCCCTGCATTTTTCTGTCTCATTTTATTATATGGTTACCATTTTTGCTGTGTTCTTGACTTTTTGCTACATTTTATATTTACACTGTCTTGTTTAATTTCTGTAATTTTATTAAGTGAGAGATCTACTTTCGCTTAATTATCTTAGGTTAATTTTTACTAGTTATTCACCCGTTTATTGCCTTGACCTATCAGTGTTTGAAATAACAATGTCTTTCTATCAAGGTCTTTCTGCCTCACCTTATCCTAGTTAGTCTCCGAATGCGGAGTGGCTTGAGCAAGCCGCCAGGCGCGTCACCGGGTTGCGGATAGGTGAACGGCCAGGGGCTGCAAGGCTCCTGGTTAGTAGTGGCCATAAGGTGAAGGCCGCGACTTAAAAACCGCGCGTCCGGATCTAAAGTCACTGCCGCGGACAGGCTCCCCCATGGGCTCACATCTTGTGAGACGGACCTGGCAAGTCCGGGGTCGGACCCCATAGCTGTCTCTGTGCTGTTCCAACTTGTCTGGGCACAGAGTCCACCTCTTCTTTCACCACTCTCTTTCCTATCTAGACCTCTCTTGGTCGACTCTTGCTTCTTCCGACCCCGACGCTATTAGGCAACGAGGGCTAGGGGTCTCTATCCTCTTAAACTTCTTCAGACCCCCGACTGG
The DNA here is from genome assembly GCA_016904865.1 of Pissodes strobi. NCBI lineage: Eukaryota > Metazoa > Arthropoda > Insecta > Coleoptera > Curculionidae > Pissodes > Pissodes strobi. The sequence continues at coordinate 14,864 of JAEQML010059707.1, read as the reverse complement.
GCTCGAAGCCGTTTGGAAGGCAACCTGTCTAAAGAAGGAAAACTCGAACAAACCAAACAAAACCTTGAAATGAGATGCCAGGGTCGAAGGGTAAAGAGTTTACGGAGCAGGGGAGGGATACTCCAGTTCCGGTCGGTGTCGCGGGTGAGCGAGCAGGCCCCGCCCGACCGTCAGCCAGCTACTGCCCAGCACTTACGGTAGAAGACCAGGCCGAAGTGCAAGAATCCTCTACTGGAATGAACGCTGAAAAGGATCCCTTTGCAAGAAGGAATTCAATAAATAGATCGCCGCCAATTAAAGTTAAGAAACAAACCGGCCCACCGCCATCATCCATGATGAGTGACCAGGCCAGGAAGGTGGCTGTAGCGACTGGAACACCACAACACAAAAGCGTGAGGCAGTTAAAGCTGCCCCGGAGCTTGTCTGTGGAAAAGGTCAAGAAGAGAAAGATGGCAGACAGGTCCTTCGCGACCCAGGCCGAGACAGAAAGTCCGTACAAAAGAAAAGAAAGCTCAGAAGCTTTTGTTCTAAAGGAAGCACTAGAGGCCATTACGAAGCTTGGCAGAGATCTGGCTACCAGAATAGAGCAAAACACAAATAGGGAAATCAAGGACATTTCTCAAAAGTTGAGGAGACAACTCGACACGATCGAGAGTGACGTAATTAAGAACTGGATAGAAGAACATAGATACGAGCGAATGGACAAAATGTTAATTGAAGCAGATTCACAAACGGAGATCAGAGGGGTTGAGAAGGGCACGCAGACCGTTAACAGGGACAGCCTAGAAGAACTAGCAGAAACCGATACCTATGACAGATGGCAGGCCGTAGCAAGTAAGAGTTGGCAGGATGAAGTCTATACCAACACAGAGGTAAGAGTGGGTAACCCTCTGAATACCAGGGACAGTACAACCAAAGTACTGATCGTGGAGCGGAATAAAGATGGCCCTACCGGAGGATCTTCCACTGGAGAAAGTAGTATACAAAGACTCTTCGGTGAAAAGTACCCTGAACTGACCAACATTTCCGAAGACTTCAGAGTACTGGAACAAACTAGCCAAATCAGAACGAAGAACCCTGAGATATCAGCGGCGGCAGCGGCATCGCGTAAGGTAGTTAAGATTGAGGTTGGGGACGAAGAGGACCTCTTTGGAAAGCTTCTCGAGCTTAAAAAAGGAGCCAGCGAGACAGATTGGATTGCGCTCCATGAAATAGAGAGAGTGCCATTGGAAAGGTTAAGGAAGATGGTCGAGGCTATCTTCCATAAGACATCGACGCAAACTGTTATTTACACGAAGACAAGGAAGAGAGACGCCACAACCAAGAACAACGAGAGAAGGACATACGCTCTCGTAGTGGAGGATAAGGGAAAAACATATAACAAAACTTTGAAAGAAGTTAAATCGCTTCTACAAGTAAACAATGCGAGTAAGTTCGTCAAGCAAATCAGGAGCACAAAAGAAGGAATACTTTTAATAACTACAGACAGAGACGAAAGCGGCCTAAAGGAGATGCACCGAATCCTCTAAGGAGAAGCAGCAGGAAATAGGCAAGTGCACAAGATAGGAGACTCCACTGGCCTAGAAACCCTCTTTATAAGAGGAGCTGACTCACTTACCACCAAAGAAGAGGTCCACGCAGCCATAAACGAAAACATACAAGACTTGGAAAATAGATCAGTGACCTAAGGCCTATGTCAAATGACAGGCAAGCTTTTACGCTTACTGTCAATAATGAAGATGCGGTGGTCCTCCTTAAAAGTGGCTTCCTAAGAATAGGGTTAGTGAGATGTCGAGTGAAGAAGAGAGTGACTGTTAAAAGATGCAGTAAATGCTGGCAATTCGATCATGTGACTGAAAATTGCACGGGGCCTGATAGAAGAAGAAATTGCTACAACTGCGGTAATGAGGGGCACACAGCCAAGGAATGCACGAACGAGGCGAAATGTGTAATATGTAAAGAAGGTCACAGGGCTGGAAGCGGTAGGTGTAACGCCTTCCGCAGAAGCCTCTCTTACGCGAGAAGAACAGATAAGAGAGAGAGGAACAACAGAATGACTGGCCCTAGCTCAAGTCCCCCGGTACACATAGGCCATAGGCCGGCTGGACTAAACAAGTAAGCAATCAGCGCAAACGATGCAACGCCGGATTCCCCACAAATGGCGAATAACCCAGGACCACCACCAGCCACAAAACGAGGAAACTATCTTCGAGTGCTGCAGATAAACGCAGACAGATCCCGCAAGGCGCACGATATGGCATTCCTGGCGGCATCTGAGGAGCAGGCAGACCTGATAGTGGCGAGCGAACCGAATCGCAAGCTACTTGGGTACAGTCGGTGGCTGTCAGACACGGGGGGAGACGTGGCCATCTATCTGGTCAACCAGAGTACGAAGATCAGCAAGAGAAAAAAAGGAGAAGGCATATCGTATATCTCGATGCCTGAATTTGATATCTACGGGTGCTATGTCTCACCAAATATCCCAATCACAGAGTTTGAATCCTACGTTGACATACTGATGGAGATGGTCTCAAATGGCAAAAGAGAAGCCCTAATATTGGAGGATTTTAATGCCAAAGCCCCGGAATGGGGCTCGCCAATCACTGACGGAAGAGGACAAATCCTCACGGAAGCGGGCGCGACCCTCAACCTAGTGGCCCACAACGTAGGAGGTAGCCCCACGTTCATCAGGGGAAACTCAAGCTCGTTTATTGACATCACCTTTTCGACACAAAAACTAGCTAGAAGTGTAACGGACTGGAAGACGCTCAAAAATGAGCCACTGTCTCCACACGTCCATATTGTGTTCAACGTAAATGGCGTAAACATGAAAAAGACCTCAATAAAAAATAAAGTCAGCTTCAACAAAGAACACTTTGCGAACTGTATAAACGAAAGCATTGCGGATGTCTGGGGCGACCCTGACATTAACGATATCACAACAATGATCAAGAGAGCTTATAAGATGTCAAGTACCAACCCAGGGCATAAACATGGAACCTCTCCGTACTGGTGGAACGACGAAATAAGCCAACAAAGAACGAAGTGCATAAAGGCCAGGCGTATTTACACCAGAGAAAGAGACAACCACGGCGGTGGTCCGAACATAGAAGAGAAATGGAGCCTCTATAAAGAAGAGAAAAACTCCTTAGAAAGTTAATAGACAAAGAAAAAAGAGCACACTGGCGCAAATTATCTGGGGACACGGATATAGGATAGCAACAAAAAGATTTAAAAATACGGGCCCAAATATCGACCTATCTCAAAGAAAAGAACTGGAAATCGTAGAAGAGCTATTCCCATTGAGAAGAAACTTGCTCGAGAAGCACCGGATCACCGAGGTATACACTCCGTCCACCATCGAAGAACTGAGCAGAGCGGAAAAGGAAATAAAAACCGGAAAAGCACCTGGCCCTGACGGCATCCCGCCTGAAGCTGTTAGGCAGCTGTTAGAAACAGCTCCAATCCCCACTCTAAATTCCCTCAACCAACTCCTTGCTACACAGAGCTTTCCCACAAGCTGGAAAAAGGCTAGACTAGTTCTTATATACAAGATCGGAAAACCCCTAGAAGCCCCTAATGCATACAGGCCTCTATGCCTCATCAACATAATGGCAAAGCTCTACGAACGTCTTATAAAGAAGCGATTGGAGGACGAGCTGGAAGCATCAGGAGGGCTATCCCAAAACCAATACGGTTTCAGAACGGGCTTATCGACAATGAATGCGATACAACGGGTTACTGACATTGCCGAAAGGCAAAAATACCACGGTGACGGAGAGAGATGGTGCAGCCTCCTCACACTGGACGTGAAGAATGCCTTTAATTCTGCATCATGGGAGAGAATTCTTGAGGAACTAGCAAGAAAAAAGATATCACCATACTTAATTAACATCATAAGAGACTATCTGGAAGAACGCTACATAATAACAAACAAAAATGACATCTACCAAACTACAGCCGGTATCCCCCCAGGGCTCAGTCCTGGGCTCAACACTGTGGAATGTGTGCTATGATTCGGTACTCCAGCTGGACTATCCGGAGCGTGTGGAAGCTATCGGCTTTGCCGATGACTTGGCCATAGTGGCTACAGCTATGATGGCGGCGGACTTAACACGAAATGTTAACATCAGTGTAAGAAAGATCCAAAGCTGGATGGCAAAAAACTGCCTTCAATTGGCACCTGAAAAGACCGAGGCGGTCATCCTGTCCGGAAAGAGGTACCGAGGAAACATTAGCTTCCGGATAGGAGATACTGAAATTAAACCGTCGAAGGAGGTAAAATACCTAGGCATAAGAATTGGGGAGAATCTTCAATATAGGCAACAGGTAGTAACGGTAGCCGAGAGGGCTACAGAACGCATGAGGGCTCTCATGCGACTGATGCCAAATATCGGGGGCCCAGAGAGCACAAAGAGACAGGTCCTGTATGGAGTAATGCAATCGATTCTACTGTATGGCGCACCGATATGGCACGGCATGATGCGGATAAGTAAATATCGAAACTTGACAATAAGTGTGCAGAGGAAAGCTCTACTGAGAGTAGCATGCGGATACAGGACCGTGTCGTCCGAAGCAATTCAGGTAATTACGGGAACCCCCCCTCCCCCCCCATAGACCTAATTGTAGGAGAACGAACACTACTCTACAAAACAGGCACGGGCCACACAGAGGAAACCCGAAGACTGACTAGACAAGCGACAATAAACAAGTGGCAAGAGAGATGGGACCTGATCACAGATAAAGCGCAGTGGACGAAGACTCTGATAAGAAACATCGACAATTGGGTAAATTGCCGACATAGACGAATAGACTATTACCTGACACAGGCTCTATCAGGACATGGATCTTATAGGACATACACGGCTAGGCTTCAGAAAACCGACGATATCTGCATATATTGCAACGAAACAGATACACCTGAACACACACTGTTCGTATGCCCAAGGTGGCAACGACAAAGACTGGAGGCGGAAATAAAAATAGGAAGCCAGCCCCAAAGAGACACCATCATAACCATGATGCTTCGGTCGAAGAAAGACTGGTGCACAGTACACGAGATGATACGAGAGATAATGAGGACGAAAGAGGCTGAAGAAAGGGACTAGAAAGAACGAGTGTCACTGCGACGAATGCCCGGCAGGGCGCCACACTGGGTAAAAATAGACATTTTCCGGAAAAAATTCTTTAAGTATCTAAAAATGAATGATAATTTTGGTTTTGGATATTTTTCATATTTGTAATAGATATGGTAACTAAATTTTATCCCAGGGGCGTCGATTTACGGGCCTTACCGGCCGGGCGGGAGGAATGCAAACCTTTTTAGAAGAAGCGTATAAATGATAATATTCCGCATATACAGGGTGCTTCAATAAAACCTGCACAAACTTCTAGGGACGATAGAGCAGCTAAAAATAAATTCAGTTTGCTTAATAAACTTATATCGAAAAGTGACTCCTAAGGTAGCTACAGCCCCCTAAATGGGCTTTCCTGAAGATGGTTTTTCCGCAATATCTTTGAGACGGTGTTGAATAAATTAACGAAATTTGGTATACTCTCATAAAATTAAAAGTGTTAACAGGATTTTGTTTCAAATAAAAAAATATTCAGGGGCGTAACGTATGGGGGGCTTCAATGTAAATTTTGCCCCAACTTTTCCCTAATTGAGTTTTTTTATCTTTCAGCCCCTAAGTCGAAAGTACTATTATTTTTACATAAAAAAGGTATTTTTGTCTTGTTATGATATGACGCACCGTTTTCGAGATAAATCAACATTAATGTTAAATAGTCAGTGTGTCGATAATTTTTTCGAAGTAGGTGATGTCTGAAAATCAGAAATTCAACTTAACTATCAGATTGTATGATCCAAGAGGTGAAAAAAATGTCATAGAGTTATATGCCAAAAAATCCTTTATTTCCAGCATACCGGGTGTTAAAAATATATGACATGCACACCCTGTATGTAGAATCACCGCCAACTAAGCTTTATCCGCAAATATCCGCAGATGATTTTTGCTTTATTACTTTGGCCAAAGTACATTCTAAAAAAATAAATTGATAAGAAGATGTACATGTGGTTGGTAGTTAATTACTTAAAATTTATCAAATGTTACAAAAAATTACTTTGTGTTTAGATTTTCAAGATTAAAGGTTTAAAAACGTTACATGAAAATTAAATAAATTAATATTTATAAGTATTAAAGTCCCTGCTTGTTTAGTAAAAAGGTTGAAACTAAACGAGTTATTTGATATAGCAAAAGCTGATAGGACAAAATTGTTATAATTTTCTATCTTGTTTAAAAATTTGGTATCAATTTGATATAAAAAATATATTTCCCTGTCATCCGATATAAAATTTAGGCATACGAGCTAAAACTAACTAAAATAGTTATCTAAGAAGAGAAACAGAAAAAGAATTAGTTTATATAATGAAAAAGAAAAATGTACATTTTTTCCTCCCACAACCCACTGTGGGGCGGTTCCACAGCGGCAGCTCTAACAGAGGGGAAGTTTTTAGTCGGTAAGCAGACCTTTAGAAAGGCTGAATCCGACACAGGCCGGCCACCAGAAAGATCAGGCTGGTACGTCTTATTAAAGGCTTTTTACCCCTCCCCAAAAAAAAAAAAAAGTTAGTCTTTGTAAACTTGTCCACTGTACTTTACGCATGTTGTAGTTACGTGTTCTCTTCTACATTAATGGTCCTAGAAGGGTAGGTAATTATTAGTTTAATAGGAAATAATCTAATATCAAACTATCTAACCAACCATTTGCGCAATATTAATTATGACGATTACAGCTACGCCTTTACTTCTGACATGCAAATGCATGTCCCGGCTATGGGTTGTTTTAAAGTTAAATGGTAAAGCAGTGCCATTTTCAAAGGTTAATATCCTTCAAAATAAGATATATCATTAGCACCCTATAATATTGTAATAAAGGGATTCGTGTAAAATAAGGGACCATGTCTGAAGAAAAAAAGCCAAACTCTCGGGAAATTGCTAAAGAATAGTCATATTTCTTCGAACCTATCTTGGAAAATCAATAGTTTCTCAAGATGGTCAAGTTTTATTTTTAATCTTTGTTTTGTTAGTATAGAATACCACATATTTTGTGTAATATAACCTTTTTGTATAAATCAGATGTTTTGATTTTGCAACATTTTTTACTTTGGATAAAAGTGTTACGTATATTTTTTCCGGGTTTGCAAACAGGAAATTTTTTTATGCCGAACGACTTTCAGCTAAGGAACATTTAAGCTTCTTAGCGATAACGTAAATATTTGCAAAGCAAACGCAAAAAAGGTTTACATAAAAACATCGTTTACTCAATAGTTTAATTTTGTTGCATAATACCTTTATCCACTAGTATATTCAATTCTATTCCTCATTTTGAGACTTATTAATAGACGGCTCAATATTTGCGAAAAATAGGTTGACGAAATGCTATACCTATAAATTGTCTATGTCTTGTGAGAAGTTACACAGATTTCTGCATTACCTACAATATCGTTTAAGTTTAACAATTATTGTTTGAAGGTTTTATGGGTTTTATTACTGTTTCTGTGCTTTCTAAGAGTATCTGGAAGGACTTCCATGGTTAGGTTCAAAGTCAAAGTGTTTGTGGATATGTTAAAAAGGTAATAGGTTAAATGGACCAGCCGGATCAAACTTGCTGTTGGAATTACTAATTATTTTCGGTTTACCTACATTGCCTGAAAAGGCGGTAATGTATGCTAGAAAATACACTAAGTATTAAATTAGCTGCCGGTCTATGTATCTATCTCTATAAAATAAAAAATATTTTTATTTTATAGAGATGGATACATAGACCGGCAGCTCGTGAGAGAAAAAAGGGACTAATTTTTTACAGTCTGCTTTTGACAGGGGACATGTTTACAGCCGTAAGCTGTCGAAATGTGCATTAAAAATTTTCCGCACCGCGGTAGTTCATGTGGAAACATTAATTTTAGCTAGCAAAAAAAATGGTCTTTTGGAAAAACTTTTTACAGCCAGCCAATTATATGAACATAAATTAAGTTTTCCAAATCCGTCATAAGCTTTTTATTATAAAAAAATCGTGTTATTGAGAACAATTTTTTACAGACTGCCAAGCACAAGTAAGACCCATTTATCAGTCAAATTATAACAATTTTACTAGGCAGACTTTTTGCAGATGTATAAATGTCTCAGACGCACCAGTTAAAACAACATTTTATTACAAGCTTTTATTTACTTTCACCTGTGCGTCTGTCTGTCTGTAATCAAATCTAGCAAGCTGAATTAGAACTACTTCTAAATGTCCGATTGACTTGAAATTTGGCACACATTTATAGTTCCGATGACAATACAATATTATAATGTTGTTAACTTTACACCTCCTCCCTTTCAGGGGAAGGGGAGGGGAGCACTACTTAAAGTTTGTCCGATTTCGTTTAAAATTGGCATAGGGGGGTTTTTGGGGACAAGGAATTTGAATTTTATACCATATTTTGAAAATTTAAAATGGTGGATCCAACATGGCCGATTTTGGGTTAAATATTGCAAGTCAATTTTAGCTGACTTCTACAATATTCAATTAAGATATAAAACTATGGTGTTGCCATTGTTTATTCTTCTTGGTGTTGCCTACACTTCCCTCCTCCCTTTAAAAGTTAGTGGTGAAGCCACTACTTAAGTATGTCCTATTTCGTTTAAAATTGGTTTAGGGGGTTTTAAGAGACAAGGAATATACATTTTTTATCAAATTTTGAAAATTTAAAATGGCGGATTCAAAATGACTTTTATTATATACTACGAATCTAAGTTTTATAAATAAAAATATAATATTTACTAAATTTGTGATTGCTATATCTTAATACCTACTAAAAAGTAAAAAATAAATAAAATTAAAAACATTTTTTTTAATAAGCTTTTATTTAAGTGCACTAAAAAGAAGAAATTAAAATGTGAAGTAAATCAAACCCATTATTTTGTTACATTAAATATTTTTATATGATATAAAAGCTTGACCCGAGAAATTTAAACAGGAAAATCTCCCGACAAGCTTTGATATCATATAAAAATATTTAATGCAACAAAATAATGGGTTTGGTTCACTTCAAATTTTATTCTCTTCTTTTTAGTGCACTTAAATAAAAGCTTGTTTTTAAAATATTTTTTTTTACTTTTATTTATTTATGATAACTTTTTAAATAATTTAGAACTTTTTTCGAAAAATATGATATCTAAAACTAATGGCAGACGAATTCGAATAGTTTGAATAGTAGACAGACGCTGTTAAATTTGTAAAAAAACAAATTTGGCAATGTTTAACAGTCTGCCATTTGTTTCTTGTAATGTTTAGTTGCTGAATAAGCGTAATATTTAAAGGCAGACGATTCGTCAAAGTACAGGTGGAAAAAAATTGTTCGCAAAAAAATGTTTAAACTCCTCAAACGGTGCGTCGTCATACTCTTCAGCATGGATTGCTTGGCAGTATAACATGTTAAACGTATTTCCCTTCTTCCATTTGTCTTGTCCTGTCCTACTGGTAAAATTTGTTGCTCTAGTGTGGCCCGGAACTACATGTCGTTAGTGTTCTGCACAAATTGTTTGAGTGGTTTGATAAGAAGTTGAAATATTGGCCAATTTCTGTATCCTGCTGCGAGAACACTGCTATTTCTTCTCTGAGCTAAGCAATCTAAGAAGGATATGTAGCAGGTTTCTTCTTTCTCCATCTTGAATTTGATGTTGTTGAATGAAGGGAATTCCTGAAGTTCTTTTTTATTTCTGTTTCAGATAATAAAACTGTAACGTACGTAGGTACAGTTCTAATCAGAGACAAGTGGTACACCTAATTTATGCTTGTGTAAGTAGGATTTTCGGTGCCACCAGAAAAATTAAATAATAGAATTTAGTTGTCAAGTTCACAATGCAAAATAACCTCTAGAAAGAATCAAATAATAATACATATAAAAATGCCTCATCAACTATCAGTAGTTGAAATAGCTTAGAAATTAACAGAATAGAAGAAGACTGGTCAATTCGTTCCCAAGCAGATCGGTATACGAAAATTAATATCAGCATTTTAAAAATCAAGAATGGAAAGCAGATTCAGGGTACAACAGGATTTCCAACACTGAACAATATGCGGCCCTCATAGGTCACCTAAGACAAAATTCATTTTCAGCCTCTAGAGATGCTGTAGTTGCAACAGCATTACCTGGATCGCAGCCCATGGTTAGTGGGAGGATTAGGGAATTAGAATAATAAAACCGAGTGGCTGCAAATTATGTTACTTACGGAAGAGTGAAAACAGGATAATCTTTGGCTTAAACTATGTATATTTTGAGCCACCATTTTAAAGCAGAGTCGTGTTCATCGATGAATTTCAATCCACCTACAATAACTAAATTCGTGTATACCGGCCAGACAATAGCAGATATCTAGAAGAATATACTAGCAGCTTAGCTTTTAAATGTAGACAATGTTCCGTTAACGTATGTGGTTGGATGTGTGTCCATGGATTAGGCGTATGCTATTGCATATAAGTCAGATTTAAAGCAGAATATTATGAACATATTTTGGAACACATAACGTTTCCATCAATCGCAGATTTATATCCAAATAATTCTTTTATTTACCAACCTGGTAACTGCACGATCCATGATGCCAATAATATAAGACAATGGTTTCAGAATAATAATGTGGATATATTGCCTTGGCAATTTTACAGTCCGGATACGAATTGGATCAAGAAAGTTTGAGGATTTATTATGAAAAATATATATAGAAGTAATTTAAGACCTCAAAAGTCTGATGGACAGTGGGAAACAATCCATCAGTGCCAGTTAACTCAATGACCAATAGGTTGAATCGAAAAGGAACGCGCCATGATAAACATTAAATTTGTTATATCTTCTAGATTTGTCTTGTTCATTATTTCAGTATTTGTCTTATTCGTAATAAATCTTGCTCTTATTTACATTAACATATATCATACACTTTAACACTTGCTTCAACATTTCGTTATGTATTTATTTTCTCAGCACCAATGTTTTGAATTTTTGGCTAATTATAACCTCTAGTAAGTGACAACGTGAAAAAAACATCAGGTGCAAAAGCCGGTTGCCAACAAATACGACGAAATTAAGTTATAAGAGCTGTACCACTTTTCTATGTATAGCACTGTACCTTAACCAAAGTCTTGGCATTTTCTTCGCTTTGCCCAAGGCTAAATTTTCAAAACATTGAATCGCAATTATTGGAGATAGAGAAGACCTAATTGGTTTAACGAAAATCTTTCTTTTCCTGGAATTGGATACAGAATAGTCAAGGTGGTTCATTTTGGCATATTTTAGTAGAGATGGTCGATCCGGTAGGATCTGGCCCCTTAGTATGCCTCCGAGGGAATCTTTTACTGGCATGTTTTTACATAAAATGAGTAATCTCAGGTTGCTGCCCGTACATGGACACATGGGCATCACAAAATCTAAAAGTATGTCACTAGGAAAAAGAAAATTCATAGCAGCCGAATAAACGAAATTTCTAAGATTTTAAAAAATCCTTTGTAGACAATGGAAACGTATGAAAGGAAGCTCAGCTTAAGACCTAGATAACGCATGATTGCAACTAGCTCTTTCATGCAACGATACACTTAGTTCCACTATAAGCTTATTTCTTAGTGTTCTGAGAAAATGCCCTTTTACGATTCCATCCCCCCTGAGAAGGGTAGTGTGGGACTGGCATACACACCAAAAACTTGGCGGTGTTCCGACCTGTGCTTTAACTCCTATCGGTCTATACTGCAGGCTGGGGCCGGAGGAGCACTTCCGAGATTGGCTCCTATTATGTATTGATCTTCCTATTAGATGCCTCGCTTGTGATTACTAGGATCATGCCTCGCTTGGGTTGTTGTGTCGTCCTATTTGGATTGTATAGGCAGGATAGACACGATGTGACTCCACTCCTGCTTCGTGCTTCTGGGCATTGGTCGTCTCTTGTGCGATCACAAAATTAGACTCCTATCTTTTGTGTTTTGCCCGTCGCGTCGGCGTCTTCCTAGGTCTTATGGATCGTAGTCTATTGCGTCTCTCAGGTCTTCATTGGCATGGTCCTGTGCTCTTAGGATTACCCGCCTAGTCTTTTCGAGTTCTCTATCGGTTGCCACTGTAGGTCAGCTTGCAGGTCGGCACTTCTGATGAACCAAGGTGCACCAGTTGCCCTCCTCACTAGCTTATTTTGCGTTCCTGTTAGCAATTTTATGCTGATTTTCGCTGCGAATCTCCAGGCCGTTGAACCATGTGTCAGTTGAGGCCTAGCTATCGTTTTTATCATGGTGAGCTTAGACTTCAGTGAAGTCTTTGGCATATGATATATGTGCCGTCGTCAAATGATATAAGCTTGTAGAAATGAAAATTATATAGTATTGGCCTGAAGGCGACTAGAGATGTAGGTCCATTAAATAATAGTAGCATATCACATAAATAAAGACAATGAAATTTCATGAAACATATTTTCTCCAAATATATTCAGTTTCATTGGCGATTTTTCTAGAAATAATATTGATTATCTTAAATACTCAAACGTTATACATATATGCGTTTATTTCAAACATCTTTCGTGAAAATTATATTCATGTTTTCTCAGAACTTTAACTGCTATATTACTAAACTTTCTCAAATTATTATCTTGCCGGAAATATTTTGTTCCACATCCGACAAATAGCTTGTTATGTGCCACTTACACTAACTTCTGATATCATAAGTTTCAAACTTAATTAAACATTTGCAAAGTTCGCTCTTATGTTACGCTTTTGAGTGAACCTTGCTTTTTATGAAGCATAGGTATAAAAAAGTTCTCCTATTTTAGTTCGTAATGAGGTCTTTGAAATATAGCAGGGTACTTAAAGGTTTTATTTTTCATAAATATAGACAGAATATGAAAATTTGTCAGATTATCAACCATAGCTATCGAAATGTTTGGATTCAAAAATTGTAGAAACATTGCAAATAGAAAGCACATACAAAACCGGGATACTAAAATATTGATATTAAAATACTATAAAAATTAACTCAATTTCAAAAAAAAAACTAAGCACATCTGTTTTTTTTTCCTTATTCAAATGCTATGTATAGTTACGGAAATTGCATGGACGCTTCTACTGTAATATGTAACGTATTCTCCAAGGCATGGCACTTTTAATTATGGTATAATATATTGATGTGAATGGGCGAATTTTTTCCCAGCCTTTAAGAGATTATCTTTATAAGGAGAGCCAAGTAAAACAAACTATTTTTATAGTGTCTGGTTCATCACCTACCGCTCAATAGCAAATATACTAAGGGCAAACTTGTGAGCTTGCTTATAGTAAATATTGGCAAAGCTACGGCTCTGCTAAGTGCAAACGACCAACTCTCTAAATTCTATTAAAGATGTGTCATGTTTATTGAGAGTACCGATGATCTCGTAAGTCTTTTTTCGATTTTTGAAGTTGAAATTTCTTTTGGCGTGCTCAGCATACTTTTTCCAGGGTAATGAACGAGAATGAGCCGTCACGTATCAGGCTCATCACGCTCGGCTATGTAACTCTCATTCGGGTAAAGTCGAGTCGAGTAGGCTACTGAAATGAAAACTTCTTTTGGAACATTCATTTCCGGGATAGTGTTTGACATTATTCTTCAAAACCGATAAGAGTGGAGTTTTAGAATTTGGGGACAGCCGGCGATCCGATGTTCCGTTTCGGAGTTTTTTCATCAAAATATGTGCGATTTTTAAAAACTTGGATGTGACACGATAACTGTCGAAATAATTTATTAAAATTGATAAAATGTTCTAGATAAATTCCTTTCGACGATATTTAGAACTTTATTCGAATTGGAACCATGTGTTTCTTGAAAAAAAAGTCATTTGGGTCGTTCTAGCGCCGAAGAAGCTGCAAGGATAGAAAAGACTGATTTCGCCTAAAATATTTTCTTAACCAGACATGATATCGATCTCTTGTTTTTAATGGTTAATAGATTTGTCCCTTAAGAAAAACATTCTAATGTTGGACTTCTTTAAACTGTCAAATTTTTTATATACAGGGTGTCAAAGAAGACGATGATTTTTGCTCCAATTTCAATAGCATGTAACTTTCATAATAAGTTTTTAAAATTATGTCACCGTATATCAATGAAATCACTGGGCCATAGCAAAGAAAGCAGTCTGTCAAATTCTTGATACCTGCTATATTTTTAGAGATTCCGATTTTTTTTGTAAAACCTTACTTTTTTCAATTTTTGGTAGTTAGACCGCACTGTGTGTTGTATCGTGCAAACTTTGTAAGAGACTACTATACCTTACGATAAGCTCGTTAATGTTCAGTAAAAAATTGTACCTAAGTTTTGTGATATGCAGTGGCGTACTTATAATCACTTATATGTCTATGGTTTATGAGTATTTCACAAATTTTCACGATTGTTTTGTATTGGAAAGTACTCGCTCCCAATATTTAACTCATCAAACTAGTGATATTTAATTTTAAGGGTTTTCAAATGAAGTTTAATTTTAGGAATAGTGTTGTTTTAGAACTAAAAAAAATACAATTTTTCCAAATATCAAATTAAAATATTATATTTTTTTTTTTATTTTTTTAGGCACACTGTTAATATACATGTAGATACAGTGCAATATTAAAAAATAAAAAATAAGAGATGAGATACTCATAAACCATAGTATAAGAGATTATAAGTACACCACTGCACATCACAATATTTAGGTAGGATTTTTTATTTCTGAACATAAACAAGCCTTTCGTAAGGTATAATGATAATCACTTATCAAGTTTGCACGATACAACGCAATGTGGGGTCAAGCTACCAAAAAGTTGAAAAAAATCTAGAGTTT
>JAEQML010059706.1:0-28208 GCA_016904865.1 Pissodes strobi | reverse complement strand
CCATTTGATGAGACGTTACTTCCACTCACGTGATATCTCTTTTACTGTACATTATTTATCGATTCTAGATACATAAGTATAGCTTTTAATTTAATATAAATTTAAAATAATTAATTGTTCATTGAAGTATAACAAGATTTGCATAAAATGAATAAACGACATTTCTTTAAACTATGGTTTAAATTCAATTACAACGTGGACAAATATAATTATGTAGTATTATGTCAAGTTTATTATTTGGCCTTATTACGAAACACGCATCCACTCTTTTGGAAAACCTACGTACAAAACTAGCGCGCGTCCGCACGTAATTTCGTTTTTATATTTCCCCGCCATATCCGAGCAAATTTGAGAGACAGAGTGTCGGTTCCCGTTTGATCGCTTTGAAGCGCCAACGAGGAGTGAGGTAACTTATATTTAGTAAACTTTGGTTTCTATCGTGCAGTGAGAAATAAAAGTTTCTATGGTATTGCGATGATGATAAATAAGTTAGCCCTGTTATTCTAGTAATATTACCCGCTCATAAAAATCTGAATCACTTACTCTCAAACGTTTCCGCCAGCTCTGCGAGGCCAAAGTTATCCAGAATTTCTCTTACACTAACACTACTGGCCTCTTCTAGTGCCATCGAAAGCCAACACACATGGTAACAAACCAAAAACTTAAATAGTACGAGCACGGTATCTATCGTATAAATTAACAATATCCAATGATTTCCAGCAAATAGCGGAAAACGCGTACGCGTGACACCCTCTGACTCTTACCCCGTCAATGGCGTCAATCTTCATCTTCTTATTTGGAATTATTACTGAACCTGAAAAGAGTAGAGGGGCAGCCTCTTCCGCCCGTGGTGGGTGAATAGACAATACGAAGTAGTAAAACATACAATTACAAAGTCATAAAAAGGATTTTTTAATGATAAACATATTTTAATACATATTACCGTAAGATTATAAAAACAGATTTATTAGCAAGAGGTATTAACTTTTACAAGAAAATATTTTAACTCCATGGATTTTCGTATCGTTCATTACAGTTTATTATAAAATGTGATATTTATGTTACGTCACCGTTGAGACTATTAAAATTTATTTTAAAACGTAATATCTTTGGTTAAGTATAATTATTTAGTGAATGGTAATAAGTCCTGTTGTAAAAGGTAATGCAATTTCTAATAAGTTTTATTAGAAAAATTTTAAAATAAATTATAGTAAAATCGTTTTTGTCCGTGTAAGACCGTGCTTAGAATATTGGTCGCGTCTGGAGTGCCACACCTAAGCACACCCTAAAGCTGCTGAATTTCATTCAGAATGGAGCTGTCCATCTCGTTGGCGGCCCGGAGTTTACCCGCGATCTGGATCGTCTGGAACACCGCAGACATGTGGCCGAGATCTCTGTTTTACACATATTTTCACAGCAGATGCTTCCAACGTTTGGCCCGCCTCATCCCGCCCATAGCAACGCGTGTCAGGTAGTCGCGACAGACGGCAAGAGTGCACCCATTCGTTGTATAATTGGAAACACCTAGAACATGGCTTTACATGGACTCCTTTGTTTGGCGCACTGCGTCACTGTGGAACTCACTCCCAGAACATTTGTTTTACCCAAACTACTCAAGAACCGTGTTAATCAACATCTTCGCACACACACCGCTCGTCGAGCGCCATAAAATTTCCCTTTAGTGTGTATGCCACTAATTAGACGAATTCCATCCGATGATATCTCTCTAGGCTCAGCAGGTCTTTACCAGCATCTGAGCATTGTTTTGGAGTTCTTCCAAAAGCATAAACGCACTCGCATACATCGACACGCACCAGCGCATGTGTCACCCACAGACATGTTAATTTGCTTACACTTAATTTTTAAATGTTTAAAAATATTCCGAGTCAATTCTAGAAATCTTGATATTTCAAAATTCATAGAATACTTCGAGCCAAGTGACTTGATGTGAAAATAACATCATTATTTTCTATTGTTACTTGAAGACCAAATTGGGATATTATATAGTTTGCGGAGTTTTATAAATGATCCTATGTATAATTCATATAAAATCCGACAAAAATAACATGATTCGATTCGGTTGGACCCCAGGAAATGTGCGAACGGACACCGGCAGAATCATTAAATTATGGTATGGTAAAAATATTGAATGTATCACTCCCTATTGACCTGTTTAGAAACCGAAATGGGTAACAATATATCTGCCAATAATTTAGTGTCAATTATTCCCTGGAGATGGTCCGACCGGTCCATAGATAGAAGTGCGTGTTACCTATACTTTAAAATATGTTTGATTAGATAATCGGAATTATTTGTGTAAATTACTGACAGCATCTTAATATCAAAAAGAATTGCAATTGTCAAATAATGATGTAATATACTCAAAGACCATTAGCTAAAATCCTAACAGACTATTAATTTCTGAACGCGATAATAAATTTTCTAACCTAATATTAATTGGCAAGAATGTCTACGCCATACGTTTTTTTTTCAGTTACGTCATCCAGGTGAAAAAAAACGTATGGCGTAGATATTTTTGCCAATTAATATTAGGTTAGAAATTTTTTTATCGCGTTTAGAAATTAATAGTCAGTTATGATTTTTATACGTTCAGATATTAAAAAATTATAATTTAGCAGTATATTATATTTTTTACATTCGTCTATACACTTTCTATCTCAAAAAATAAAAATAGTCTTGTAGTATTTATTTATTTATTAACAAACTTAATAACAAATAACAATTATTGTGATCAGTCATGAAGAATCAACAAACGCAGATGATAATTTTAAATATATTGGCCTTTGTTCAACTGGAAAAGGAACAAGTTTGAAACGGAATCGCACTTCAAATTGAGAATGTAATACAACGAGAACGAGCAGTAGATGTAACAAAACTGAAATTACAAAAATTGTGAATAATAGGAAGAATGGTATGAAATTATTTTAACTTACAGGGAAAAATTAAAATACTGATAATTTAACTTACTTGTTCATGAAGGAAAATACTGCCTGGATAAATATGAACACATTAAAATGAAAATACCAATCCAAAAAATTAAACATACAAACTCAAAAAGAATTACACCATATTGCATTGCCAAGTTAATGTAATTGTAACGATATGATTGAATACTTAAATAACGATCATAAAATAAAATTTTCAAGAACAAATAAGGCTTATCAGTCTTGTCAGTATTGTCAGAGTCAGAACTAAAGACAGAGATATTGTCTTCGTCAGCCAATTACAAGTGGCGGAATGTCAGAGGCATCACACACTCTTATTGCCTCACAAGCCTCTTGAATTATCTTTTCTGTATGAAGGTTTTATTTTTATTTTTTTTTTAAAAGATAACAACATGTTTTTACCTTTCATCTTTTTTCTTGAATCCATGTGCTTGGTGTTATCATGCCAGCTACTACGGAATGATCCCTTACGAAAAATCCACGTCTCGTCAATGAAAACTGGAGTAAAACCTTCCGGACCTAAATTTCTATTTTTGATATATCCCTAAAAAAAAGTCCTTTTATAAACAATATCTGGCAAGTCCATCAAATATTTTATCTTTTTTGAAGCCTATACTTTTGATCCATCTTCTTAAAGAGTATTTCTTTATGTGTGTGCCACAGGCCACGAAAGGCTAAGGCCTATAATATACCGGTGAAGATACCCTGACCTGTTAAGGCCATTGTACACGTTTGGCCAATGAGTTTGGCTAACGTGTACAGAACCACTTGGCGTAAACTTGGTCGTTGGCGGCCAGCGTTGGCCCGCTTGCCGAATGTTGTCGGTTTTTCGTTCACATATCAAAATATCTTGGCCCAATCTGCCAACAACGTTCACACGTTGGCCCCTTTCCTCTGTTCTGTTTCGATGAATACTCCACATCCAGCATCTTCTTATGCGCCTTTTTTTAATAACTCTCGTTTGGTGCACCTTTTTATATAAATTGAAAGTGCTGTACAAGTACAGTGCTGCCGCAGATGCGATGGTTTCCACATCCATCATCGTCAAAGGGCCAATGCAAACTGAGCAACGCCAACGTTGGCCAAGTATCGAAACATGCACACTTGTTGCACTTCACGACACTTTTAGACAACGCAGTAAAGATTGATTTTTACATGTCGATCATGCACCGACTGTGCACCTACCGTGTCGTTTTTACTGTACATCAAAAAATTGTATGTTCCATATAAAACGCACTGAAGCCCTTATTTACATTTTCACATAAAGGACTGTGCTACGACCGTGTTGCAGTCGCCCAGTCCTAATGTTTTGATGTACAGTAAAAACGACCCGGTAGGTGCACAGTAGGTGCACAGTCGGTGCACGACCGACATGTGAAAATCAGCCTTAATACTTCCACGGTCGTTATTGTAGAACTACAATAACTACTACTTTTAGTCAAACAGCTGATGACGAATTCAGGGAAGGTAAGACGAATAAAACGAATGTTAATAATTCCCTGACGCAAATAAAAATTTTAAATGAGTGCGACAAGAAAGTCTTATGCGTAGGCATAGACCTGAGAGAGAAAGTTAATCGAGGCATGCCGGCAGCAGCTGCGGCCCGGCCTCGTCGGGCTGTGATTGGTTGCTGAAAGAATACGTGACTCGGGTTTACCGCGCAGCTCTGGCTCTGTATACACAGAGTATTTTGAAGCAGTTAATTTTTTTTAACCAATTAATAAATAAATAATTAGTAAAAATAAATAAATTAATTAATTAAATGAGAAATAATAGTGTTCGTTACAAGTGGAGTAAAATAGTAAAATCCAAGAAATTTTTAAATTTCATTATTTTCTTCTTAAAAATAATAATAAAAAAATGTTTTCAAAATATTTTTTGGAAAATTTAATTTTCTGAAAAAAGCACTTCGTATCTTAGCAGAAATGTAAAATTAACATATTATCTAAAAGATAAGCATATTAATTTAATCAATATATTTTTTTCTACAGCCGCGCGCAAAATAACTATTTACTAGCATTATTAATATCGGTAAAAGTTCTGAAGCCATACATTTCACAGGCGAATTTTTCCAATACCGATAAGCTTCATATATTGAACCTGTCACATGAGCAGATCCAAGATCGATAAAAGCGTTTTGATAATATTCATTGCCTTTTAACATTTCAAATGGTCTCTTCTTTCATTTCTTATAAAAAGAAGGGTTATAATCGCAGCCGGTCAGTGCATGGAACCCAGGTAAGCTAGAACACACTTTTGGTCCTAACTCAGTTGACAACTGGGATATATTTATTATTCGTTTTTTATTATTGTTTCCATACTCCATTAAAATTGTCAGATTATCACACTCCAGATGATCCATATTACCGAGCAAAATTATTACTTTCACTTTATCACTTGTTTTTCTTTTACAAATTACACAACTTAAATGTTTTTGATCCATTGCGAAGTTCAAGTATACCTATAACCTTAAAATTAGAAGTCACTAAATATTATCATTACAAACTGAACGGTTAAAACTATGTACACAGATATATATTTTTATACATTCATGGCCACATTAAAAAAAATAAAAATAGAAGAGCCTCGTAAAATGATAAAAAGAATCTCTAAACTAATTTTCTACGTCGCAATGCTGCTTCTAAAAGAACAAACTGCCGCATTGCCGCAAGCCCGAGCTGCGCGATAAACTCGAGTCACGTAGCCTTTCAGCAACCAATCAATCATGCCTCGTTAACTTTCTCTCTCATGTCTATGCTTACGCATAAGACTTTTTTGACGCACTCATTTAAAATTCTTATTTGCGTCAGGGAATTATAAAAAACCGTTTTATTCGTCTGGCGTTTTACAAGTATTTTCAATATTAATTAACAAGCATGCTATAAAAATTTTAGAATGCCTAAAGTATATTTTTTGCGTATAATAAAAAATACATTTGGGCCAGTCAGGTCATACTTTAAAACCAAGAAAATAGTCTGGGATTGTTATTTCTGGATTATGTAACCCTAAAATAAGATATTAAAAAAAAATCCAAGTTGCCTAAAACATATTTTTCTTAGTTTATTTTTTTGCAAATGTCATGTACTGCGCAGTAGCTAAATAACCGCAAACGCTCTTCCTGACTAAAGATTCTAGATTCGCACATTGATAAAATATGTTTTTTATTATTTCAGCTTGTCTAAAATACCTTCCCTAAATTCGTCATCAGCTCTGAGGCTATTTTGTGGCTCTCCGGCCGGGAATCGAACCCGGGTCTCCCGCGTGACAGGCGAGCATACTAACCACTATACTACCGGAGGCATTATAACATTATGACCCTGAATCTAGCCACGGCCAACCCTGAATTAGCCAGTCGGTCGCGACAGGTGTTTTGTTTATTGTTTTTTATTCCTTTTTTTCTTAATTTTGGGTTAGTTTGGGTTAGCCTTGGCTTAGTTTTGGTTGGCACTTGGTTAGTTCTTGTTGATTGAGCCCCCGTAGCGAGCGAAGCGAGCGGAGGGCCATGCAAAGCCATAATAATACCCCGGCTGACGGATCGCATGTGGCTAGATTCAGGGTCATAATGTTTTAATGCCTACCGGAGATACCGATGGAAAACTCAAAATATGCAATTTTTTCCCGGAACTTTTGTCTTATTTTTGCCAATATTACATATTCTTTTCTGGCGTACGTAGAATAAATTGTGTCCCGAATTATATTTTTCAAATTTTTTGTAATTAAGAAAATGTGCAACTCTTGGCAACACTGTGCCAGGCCCTCCCGTCGCGTCGCCGTCGCCGTCGCCGTCGGTTAGTAAAACTTCGTTACAATTTCATTATTTTCACGTTACACCTGCGAAAGCAGTAGTGGAAGTTTTGCCGTTCTATGTCAATTAGCCTCAAAAGTCGAACGTTGGGGATATTTTTTTGGCTCAAATCTGGCTCAGATTTTTTTGGCTTAAACTACTCTATAGGACACCCCCTTTCTCCTGAATAAAAGAAAATTGCCAAAATCGACACAACCTATGTGTCACCAGACACAAAGTGAGGATCATTGAAATATTATAACGAATTTTTTATAAAACATTGATATTAAATGTCCGTAATGTCGGTGCAATAAGCCATATTTTTATATCAGAAATGACAACTTACATGGAAAAAGATAATAATATATATAGTTTAAGAGCCAGTGGCCGGCAGACTATAAGTATTTTACCAAAGTCATAATTTGGTTCAGTCACTCTCTCTTACCTACTATACATGAAATCGGGACTAACTAAGCACAACGGCGGTAGGTATGGAGTCATTAAGGTGTGACAGGTGTAAAAATCAGACCAACTTCGAAAGTATATCAGCAAAGCTGCCATTTGGATATTTTAATATATACTATTATTATTAATGAAAACTAACAATGGCATACGATTATGACGGTTGTGAGCGCATGGCAGACACTTCTGAAAATGTAAAAAAAAATAAATTTTAAAACCTTTTTAACAATACTGAAATTATGTTATTTATGATAGAATTATAAGCCTATATTTTTTGGGGCAGACGTTTTCTCCGGTTATAACATCCCGGCAGACAGCGAAACCTTACCTACAGCTCGAGCATACGTATGTATAGTACTCACACTTAACTTTATTAAGCTGCATACAATTGAATATACTACTATGCATACAGAAGCTGATATAATTATAGGAACAAACATATTTACTGACGTAAGTTGGATAATGGGAAGAATGGGCACATTTATAAGCAATAATAAATACCAAAGTATAAAGATACTAATTGAAATTTTAATTTGTGTCTTCCATTCGTTTAAGGCAAAATATAAATTTGATAAATCAAGATAATAATAATTATTGTTGACCCAATTTAAAAGTAATATATTTTCATATTTATATAGTTTTTGATTTATCCTTCAATATCATCTTCGCAGTCATTTTCATCTTCGGAATAATTTTCATCTTCATGGGATTGGTTTTCATGATCTACTGAATCGGTTTCTGTAAAATAGAATTGAAAATTTTAAATTGAGCCAAGCATACTTAAAGTTGAATTTACATCTTTAATTACCTGGACAAAACATGGAAGTTGATAATTTTTATCTTCGGAATCATGGGATTGAATTTCATCATGTACTGAATTGGTTTCTGTGAAAAATAGAATTCAAAATTCTAAATTGAGCCAAGCATATTTAAAGTGGAATTTATGTAATAAATTACCTGAACGATCCTCGAGCAAATCGCTGACAGAACATGGAATTTGATCTTCTTTGAACCATTTAAAAACAAATAACCTTTCTTGCTCTATGCAACCATGTTCCAGCGGGCTCAACGTAGTGGGAATTTTCTGAAAAGCATTTTTCCAAATGCTGGAAATGTAATGTGCCCTTAAAAATTGCAGGTACAGTTCACTCTGACACGGTGGTACAGAACTTGCGTGGAAATTGCGTACTTTTTGATGAAAGTTTTCATTTACATCTGTAGCGTTGTAGCATCATCCACTTCCTTAGATTTTTTTGCATAGTACATTTGGCAGGTAAACTTTTCAATAATGTTGTACAGTTCGTGTAACAGATCGTCTGTTAAATTAACGTCACCTAGAGCTGCAAAAGCTTGTTGAAATTCAATTCAATTTGATCTGTTACACGAACTGTTCAACATTATTCAAAAGTTTACTTGCCAAATGTACAATGCATAAAAATCTAAGGACGTGGATGATGGCAAATTCCAGATTTTTGCCATGAGCTACAAAACTACAGATTTAAATGAAAACTTTCATAAAAAAGTACGCAATTTTGACGCAAGTTCTGTATCACCGTGTAAGAGTGAACTGTACGAGCAATTTTTAAAGGCACATTACATTTCCAGCATTTGGAAAAATGCTTTCCAGAAAATTCCCACTACGTTGAGCCCGCTGGAACTTGGTTGGATAGAGCAAGAAAGCTTATTTGTTTTTAAATGGTTCGAAGAAGATCAACTTCCATGTTTTGTCAGCGATTTGCTCGAGGATCGCTCAGGTAATTTATTACATAAATTCCACTTTAAATATGCTTGGCTCAATTTAGAAATTTAAATTCTATTTTTACAGAAACCGATTCAGTACATGATGAAATTCAATAATAAGAAGATGAAAATGATTCCGAAGATGAAAATGATGGCGAAGATGATATTGAAGGATAAAACAAAAACGATATAAATATGAAAATATATTACATTTAAATTGCGTCAACAATAATTATTATTATTTTGATTTATCAAATTTATATTTTGCCTTAATCGAATGGAAAACACAAATTAAAATTTCAATTATTATCTTTATACTTTGCTATTTATTATCGTTCATAAATGGGCCCATTCTTCCCATTATAATTATATCAGCTTCTATATGCATAATAGTATATTCAATTGTATGCAGATTAATAAAGGTAAGTGTGAATACTATGCATACGTATGCTCGAGCTATAGGTAAGGTTTCGCTGTCTGCCGGGATGTTATAAAAAAACTTTTAAAATTTACTTTTTTGACATTTTCAGAAGTGTCTGCCATGACCTCACAACCGTCATAATCGTCTGCCATTGTTATTTTTCATTAATAATAATAGTATATATTAAAATATCCAAATGGCAGCTTTGCTGATATACTTTCGAAGTTGGTCTGATTTTTACACCTGTCACACCTTAATGACTCCATACCTACCGCCGCGCCGTTGAGCTTAGTTAGTTCCGATTTCATGTATAGTAGGTAAGAGAGAGTGACTGAACCAAATTATGACTTATAGTCTGCCGGCCACTGGCTCTTAAACTAATAGGTTGTCCAGCACATTTGAGTCTCCAAAGTTCAAGTTTTAAGTTTAAACTTGTGTAGAATCACTAACACACCTTACTACTTGTTCAGGTGAAAAGCAGACTTGAAGCAAATTGAAACTTGAAAATAATGTCATTTGACACAAGTGACACACTTGCACGGAGGTCTCGGTCAAGGATGCCAAACGTTGCACATTTCTCTTATTGAAAATATGACAAAGTGATCGCCCTTTTCTCGACTTTTAGCCAACCCAAACTAAGCCACATTTTTACAATACATTGCGCGGCGATCTTACGTCTAAACACACATTTTAGCATGATCATTTTATAATGGCGCGCCAACTACTTACGACCTACTACGAACTACACTCCGACCTACCTACGGCTATTGTATCAATATAAAAAATACTTCGACCTACTCCGAGCTACCTACGACTTAGACCAAGCTACCTACGACCTACTCCAAGCTACTCCGAGCTACCTAGAACCTACTCCAAACTACTCCGAGCTACTTACGAGTGGTCCAAGCTACTCTGAGCCACTCCGCGCTACCTACGACCTAGTGCAAGCTACTCCGAGCCACCCCGCGCAATCTACGACCTACTTCAAGTCACTCCGAGCTACCTACAATCTACTCTGAACTAGTCGCGACCTACTCCAAGCTACTTTGTGCTACTTGCAACCTACTTCGACATACTAGGAACTAATCCCAAGCTAATTCCATACTCCTTACACTACCTGAACAAATATGTCCTGCTGCGTCTTTTTTACGCGAATTTGTGATAGTCATCACAAAGCATTACTTTTGCAATCATCAGTTATATGGCCCAAACGGTAGGCGATTGGCTGATCTACAAGTGCACCAGACGGAAGAACAAAAAATGTCTATCCAAAAGCACTTCAATAAATAGATATTAATTAGAGACATTTTTGCTTCCTTTACATGGCGAAAAAGGCTTAGGCGAAGAAAGGCGCGGAATAATTCTGGCTAGTTTTGGTTAGTTTGGGTTAGTTTCGTCTGGTTTAAGCCACTACCCACTTGCAACGTTAGTAACGTAATAACCTAATTATTTTCTATAAATATTTAATTCTATTTGGAAACAGACTTTTTGAATTTGGCTTTAAGCGAGATCTTCTTTCTAAGACTATGAGATCTGCTTGGGAAAATATCTTCTCATCAGGTAGCCAGGTACGGATGTAGCCACAGCAGATAAGTATTTTTTGATAGGCGAGCCAATCTTGGATAAATTAACAAGCAGGTAATTCCCTGTTTTTCCACCAGCGAAGCACATATTCTTCGAGAATATAGGATGAAATCCTAACTCCTCTTCTAGCTTCTTCTGAATCTGTTAAATGCAATTATGTTGATCAAATGTCATTCAACAATTGCTGTAAAAATTTAAGTCCAACTAAATATACGCTAAATAGGTTTTATTTTTTTTTCTTTTTATGGTAGTGGCACACACACTAAAGGGAGATTCTATGGCGCTCGACGAGTGGTGTTTGTGCAAAGATGTCGATTGACACGGTTCTTGAATAGTTGTAGGTTGTAATTAGTGGGAAACAGATGTCCTGGGAGTGAGCTCCACAGTGCGCCAGACAAAAGAGTTCTTGTAAAGCGATGTTTAGGTGTGTCCAGTTGTACGATGAACTGGTGCGCTCTTGTCGTCTGTCGTGATTGTCTGACAGGCGTTGCCAGGGGAGAAATGAGGCGGGCCAAATCCTGGGAACATCTGCCGGGAAGCACCCAAATAATGTACGAAACTTACTCTACCGAGCCTGCCGAGTCAAATCTGATGGTCAGGACGAGGCAATTCAGCAAATTCGTAACAATATAAGATTTAAGCATATAAATTTAAAAGATTTACTGTTATTTTGGTATAAATATATTTTTATGGAGATACGGGATATGGTAATTATGTATAAAAATATATTTGATGTGGTTGAGCTATTTTTAGCTACTAAAACTTGTAGGAAAATGATAAAGAAATATATATATACAAATAAGCAACATGGGTGGCGATTTTTAAAAATTTATCAAAATTCCAAGCGATTAGTTGAGAATTTGACGATAATGTCTGCCGTCATTAGTGTTATTTTCTCAATTTTTCTAAAATGGAAATTATTTATGTGATTTTAAGTGTGTGAAAATTGTGCCTAATATTTCCTTGTATATTTAGGTATACACTTTATATTGTTGGCGTGTTTTTAAATACGTGAAACCATATATTTCGAACTTAAAAACCTGTTGCTTTTGTGCAATACATTAATAAGTGTCGCTCGGCCAGCGTGTTTACAGCCAATACCCACTTGTTCCAGCATAGTTTTATAAGGTCTTGTTCGTGTTTAGTTGTATGTTTTTCTATCGGTTTCGGCTAGTTTTGGAGTAAGTGATACTGAGTGTAATTATGCCTTAAAAGGGTTGTAATGGAATGGTTACTATAGGTCCTCATTCCTATAGATATTTGCGTAATCATGCCCCTATTATCCTTATAAGCGAGGTAAATGTGTAAATCAAGTAATTGGACAGCTCACTATATCAGCTGTACGAACTAATGGCTTAAACTTATCTATATTATAGATCGTACCTTCCCTCCAGCAAGGATTTTGAAGTTTTCATGAACTTCATGGATAATATCTTATTATCTCTACGACCGTCTCAAAACGTAATTATGGCCGTGACCTAAATGTTAGGTTTAATACTAGCGAGCCGCATAATATAGTGCTAAAGGCCTATTGTTCTGTTATGGCTTTCAGCAAACTATCTTGGGAAATGCAAGACACGAAAATTGCTTTGACAATATATTTATTAGTTTCAGCTTGGGCCATTATAAATCTTTGGGTATTGACGCATTGCTGTCTGATCATTTTTGCCAGGTCATGCATTTCAAGATATCCGCTCGGGAGACTAAGGATGTTGTCAGGATTTATCGTCCACCGACACAGATAAGCAGAAACATGTTATTTGGGTGACTTAGCCACATGGGCTGGGATTTTGTTGACGAACCCAACATAAGAGTCTGTAAAAATTTATTGATTTTTGAAAATACTCATTTCTTGAAAAGCACAGTGTCTGCAAAAATAACTCTCTAACAGTACTCTGGTACACAGGTCTTGAATGATTTCTACAAAGTCTACACCTCTATGGGAAAGAGAAACATCAGAGACCAATATAGAGTGTAAAAACTAATTAAACAAACAAAACACAATAGCTAATGATCAGTTGATCGAAAATGCCACAAATCTAAGAAAACAAATGTGGTATATTATACAATAAAAAAATACCTCATATATCCTAAACTGCTAATATGTTTAATAACATTTTTGTTAAGCGCAGACTCTCGTCTCCCAGCTCTCGACAGCAGATGATAAGCTTCTGAATTTCGTGCATGAACGCATACAGGAACTGATATTCAATGAAGTTTGTTACATAATTCTTTCACTAAAGAATAGTAATAGCTTACATATCTATGGCCTGAATATCCCTTTGCTGTGAGAGGTTAGGAAGTATCTAGTTGTTCATCTGACTAAGATCCTCAGTGAATGACTGAGAGAACGGATGTTTTCAGGCTCTCTAAAGGTACTAGGCTATAGGCAAGTTTTCCGACTTCGATTCTGAAAAAAAGTCTTCGATAGAAGACGTTACTTTTCTACTCGAATAGTCCAATTGAACCTACGAAATTGGTACTCGGGTGACGTATGTAGGGCGCCATCCCGATTCAGATGCTACTTTAGTAGGAATTTTATATTTATATCAGTTCGTTCTTTGTTATTTTAATATAAAAGTTTTTTTATTACAGTAGCACACACACTAAAGGGAGATCCTATGGTACTTGGCAAGCGGCGTGTGCGCGAAGATATTGATTGACACGATCCTTGAATAGTTGTAGGTTGTAATTAGGTGGAAACAGATGTCTTGGAAGTGAGTTGATGCCCGGACAAAGGAGTCCTTGTAAAGCGATGTTTTAGGTGTTTCTAGTTGTACGTCGAACGGGTTCGCTCTTGCAATCTGTCGTGACTAGCGTTTCTGGAGGCGGGATGAGGTGGACCAAATCCTGTGAACATCTGCCATGAAAATATCTGTAAAACAGGGAGATCTCGGGCACATATCTGCGGTGTTCCAGACTTCGCGTCAACACCGGGTCGCCGACGAGACGTACAGCTCTCTTCTGAATGAAATCCAGCAGCTTAAGGGTGTGCTTCGTAGTCGTATTCGTACACGTGAGTGAAACAGTGCGACCTTTGGTCTGTTGTGGCTTATATCTGAGGTTTTCACCATGCCAGAGGCTCTATCTGCTGGATTCCATTCAGAAGAGAGCTGTGCGTCTCGTCGGCGACCCGGAGTCGACCCGGAATCTGGATAGTCTAGAACACCACAGACATGTGGCCGAGATATCCCTGTTTTACAGATATTTTCGCGGCAGATGTTCCCTAGATTTGGTTGTCAGACAGTTACGACAGATGGCAAGAGCGCATCCATTCGTCGTACAAATGGAAACACCAAGAACATCACTTTATAAGGACTTCTTTATCTGGCTCACTGCATCAATGTGAAACCCACTCCCAGGCCATCTATCTTCCCCTGATTACCCTTCCCCTGATACAAAGAATAACAGGTATGATATTGCGCACGCCACTATCAGCTGACTCGCTCCTGTCGACGTCCCAATGAGAGTTGCCGCCATTAAAATCCACCGGTTTACAAGGGGACTTTCATAATATTTTAAGCTTTGTTTATTTTGCGGTGTATTTTGTGGTGTTTTATCAGCATCTTGTGAGATTTGTGGCATTTAAGTTTAATTTGAAGACTCTTTAGTGTAAAAAACTTAAAACAAATCAGGTTATTAAAACTATTCTGAACTATTAGTGTGACTTTAGTAATAGTGACTTTGTGTGGACAATAGTAACATTATTTTGTTGTTATTATTAATTAATTATTGAGCAAGTGATTAAGACTCAACATAAATTTTTCATTTTTAGCATTTTTAAGGTTAGTTATAAACTACACAATATATTAAAAATGCGTTGGGCTCTAGCTGGTTGTCTGAGTGCCAACACAGCTTATAACGTAATTCAGTACGGTATAAACTGTGGTGCCAATCAGACAAAACGTGCTGACAAATCTGTAAGATTTCATGCTTATCCCAAAGACAATATTGTTGAAAAACTGTGGGTTACTACTTGTTGCCGTAAGGACCATTTTAATACAACTTAGAGAATTTGTTCAAAACATTTCAAGTCAGAAGACCATGAAATAAATTTGCAACATGAATTGTTGCAATACGAATCCAAAAAAAGACCCAAGCTAAAGCGTAATGCAGTACCTTCTCTTCATCTGCCATAATCCAAAGGTTTATCTGTAGGTAAAAAGACAGGAGAGGCTTTCGAAGAGAGAATCGAAGAAGTTTGTGGAAGATATCATTGCTCAGTGCTAGTGCAACAATGGATTTTGTGGATTACATATCTAGAGCATTGGATAATAAACAATTACTTAAAACGCTTCAGTACTGATATTTTACCCAGTGATTGTGGTGTGCCGCAGGGCTCGGTTCTGGGGCCATTATTCTTTTCCCTGTATGTATTTAATTTAAGATGTGCAGAACTTACGGTGCGGTACTTTACTTTTGCCGATGATACAGCTTTGGTATACACAGGTGGGGCAGTTAATGCATTAAATAGACCTGTAAATGACGACCTAAAGTTGTATCTGAACTGGTTTTACAATAAATTAAAAATCAATACTCACAAAACTAAATTTCTGTGTTTTAAACAGAAAAATAAACCAGTTCAAGACCTTCCTGTCACCTACTATAAACGAAGTGAAAATTGAAGAAGTGCAGCAAATAAAATATTTAGGACTCATAATTGATAACAACTGAAACTGGTCAGGACATATTGAGTATATTATATCTAAAACAATACCAATGATGCCTATGATATACAAATACAGAAATTACCTGTCTTTTAAAGCCAAACACAACATGTATAATGCCTTCTTCGTTTCACATCTTAATGATAATGATAATGCTAATTTATTGATGTCCATACAATAATTGTTCACACAAGTCAATAGTAATATAAGTCACAATTACATTTTATTAATTACTTAATCCTAAAAGTTTCATAAAAACATTTACAACACATTAAAAAAACTAAAACAGTATTAAAGAATATTCAAATATCAGAGATATCACAGTCTATATACTCCTCCACACAGTAAAACGCATTTTTAATAAAAACATTTTTAATTCTAGATTTAAAACTTTTGGCATCAATAACCCTGATATAGCTTGGAAGCTTGTTAAACAGTTTGATTCCCAGAAACTCCGGACCAGTTTGACATCTTTATAGCCTACAATAATTAATTGCTAAATTTTCTTTGTTACGTGTATTGTAGCTGTGCAGATCACAGTGGGTTCTATACTTATCTTCGTTGTTCCTGATATACAAGAGGTTTTCGAGGATATAGACTGATGGAAAAGTCATTATTTGATGTTGTCGAAAGGCATCCCTACAGTCCTCACTGAAGGATAGCCCGGCTATTGTTCTTAAAGTTTTTCTCTGCAGCCCAAACACTCTACAAGCATGACATGAGTGACCCCATACAATAACAGCATAAGACAGTACAGAGTGCATGAGATATTTATTACCAATTTTGCTGTAAGTCTGATCTTAATTCTATCCAGATAATCCAAAATAAGGTATTAAATGTCTGTTTAATTGCAATAGATTAACCAGCACACTTTGTCAGGAACTAAAGGTTCTAAAAATGACTCTAGTTTTAAAATGCGAACAAATTAAACTTATGCATAAAATAGTTTATAAAAACAAATTTCTAATATTAACATTGTTGTTGTGATATACATAAATATAACACTAGGTCTCAAAATAACATTTACCAAGTAATGACTAATACAAATATAGGCCTAAATAACTCTTATGTGCAAGCATGCAAATCGTACAATGGAGTACCGGAAAGATGTACAGATTTGTTATTTATGTATGCACCTGGAACTGATCTTTATAAATATTCTTCATTTATAAGGCTGTAATAATTTTAATAGGTATTGTAGTAATATTGATATATTTCGTATTTCAGTTGAAGTGTTTAAAAACCATATAAAAGGAGAAATAGATATAAGGATATGTTCCTTGTTTGGTTTGTAGGATTAGTTTTTAGTTTGATTGTATCCATTATTGCCGTTGTAAAAGTTGTTGATACAAGAATAAATAAATTATAATGTTTTTATAAAACTACTTAAGTGGTATCTAAATATTAGTTAAAATCTCTCCGACAAAAAGTTGTAACTAGTATGCTCGAGGTCAGAGCTTAAAGCACTGATTAGGGATTTATGTATTTATTGTATTGTAATATTGAGTTGTATTAAATAAATGTTTTCGAAAAAAAAATTGTCTATAAATCCTCGTTTTATTTTTTTGTCATTTTTAAATAAATATAATTCCGATATGAAAAGATAAATAGATCTTTCCATCTGTGAAACAAAACCAATCACTACACCTTCCCTTATTTCAACTATATATCTATTATAATACCTAATATTTCTTTATGTTACCTGCTATAATTATCTACAATAAAGTGTATATAGTAGCAACTCTGCTAAAATGTCAATTGACAAGATTTTAAATTATTCTATAAATTTCTTTTGCTGAAATCTTTGTTGCTAAAGAATTGTTTATTATTTATAAAATTTCTTAGCATGATATTTCTTATATATGCATTCCATATATTGAACATTATTTTTCAATTTTGGTTCATATTGATTATTTATTTAGTTTATTAACAAATCAAAATAATAAAATACATTTCAGTAACCAAAATAAACCCAAAACAGCGATATATTAATAGCATTTTTATTCAAATGACTAATAATGGCCAATTAAATGTAATCGATATAACAGTTCTTATGGCAACTATTTAAAATCACTCTCATTGTGACGTAATGCGCGAACTCGACCGAATTGTGCACTCGGGAATATCATTCCTGTTAGTTTTTGTATCATGATTAGCATTATAAGATCCTTTACACAAATAGTGCACTATATAGTAGGAGAGCTAGTGAACCATCCGAGTAACCCGTTTCCCACAAAGCTAGAAAATTTTTAAATTACGTTTTATTATCGGTCAATTATGAAAATTCGAGTCTGGCAGGTATCTCGCGGTTGCGTCATCATCCCTTAAATTTTTGAAAATGTCAAAAAAAAATAAAATTTAACCTACTCCCACAAGGCTACAATTTTAATACGTTGTAATTTACATAAGTTTTAGTGTAAAAAAAAATTGACAACCTATTTTGAGGGTTGCAAGTACGTGCCAGACGATAGCAAAGTTGTCATCGGGATAGTAATTCATAACCTGTTCCCACAAGGCTGAAATTTTAAGGGCATATTCTATCAATAATTTAAAAAGTACATGTAAACAGCCAACCTATTTTGACGGTTGCAAGTGTCTGCCAGACGCCAGACGAGTATATAATAGTCATGTCATGGCGCTCGATCTGAGTGCGAGTGCAACAGATTTTTCGACTTTCAATGTCACAAAGAGAGAATAATATGCTATATTATATTACGAACAGTGGCGTATTTACCCTAAGGCCCGGGCCTAGGGCGGCCAGATTTAGGGGCGGCCCCTAATCGTGTCAAAAATACTATATTACGTACCTAGGCCAGTAAAGTAAAAAATGTCTCAGATTACAATCATGTAATTGTCTGCCGAAGCAAAGCTGAGGTCAACAAACATGTGATCTGAGGCTTTCTTATTTACTGGCCAAGGTGTGTATACAGGTATGCTATATAAAAGTTGGCAATAAAGTAATTTCATTATGTAGTCTATATGGTGGATGCTGAGAAAGGGGCGGCTGATAGCTTGGCGGCCGAGACTGCAAATCCGCTACTGATTACGAAGATACAATAAAGGATTACTGAAATTAAAGAAAAATGGAGTTATCACTGTAAATAACTGATTTGGTATTTTACTCTACAAGCTTGCGTCTTTAATTTTCTTTTACAAATTGTTGCATATTATGTATTATTTGTGAAAAGAAGTGCTACGTGTGTTTTTAAGTCAATCTGACAAGATTGTAGACTGTTAAAATTGTGTTTTTTTATGGCAGTTGCACACACACTAAAGGGAGATCCTATGGCGCTCGACGAGCGGTGTGTGTGCGAAGATGTTGATCGACACGGTTCTTGAATAGTTGTAGGTTGTAATTAGTGGGAAACAGATGTCCTGGGAGTGAGTTCCACAGTGATGCAGTGCGCCAGACAAAGGAGTTCTTGTAAAGCGATGTTCTAGGTGTTTCCAGTTGCACGACGAACTGGTGCGCTCTTGCCGTCTGTCGTGACTGTCTGACAGGAGCTGCCAGGGGCGGAATGAGGTGGGCCAAATTCTGGGAACATCTGCCGTGAAAGTATCTGTAAAACAGAGACATCTCGGTCACTTGTCTGCAATTTTGCAGGCTATCCAGATTCCGCGTCAACTCCGGGTCGCCGACGAGACGCACAGCTCTCCTCTGAATGGAATCCAGCAGCTTTAGGGTGTGCTTTGGTGCGGCACCCCAGATATGTGAGCAATATTCTAAGCACGGTCTTATTTGCGCTTTGTAGAGCAAGAGCAACTGCTGCGGTATATAGAGTTTTTTGTTGCGAAATAGCGCACCAAGATTCTGGGAGGCTGATTTTGCGATGTTAGCAACATGGTCATGCCAGGACATATTGCTGTTGACCGAGACACCCAGCAGTCCGATTGACGAGGATGAAGGAATGGTCGATCCTGCCATAATGATGTCAGGGCCAGCTGTATTGGCCCTCTTGGTAAACGTTGCTGCTTGAGTCTTTGCTGCATTGAACTGGACCAAATTTCGGTCGCCCCAAGTTTGAACTTTCTCCAGGTCTTGATTAATTGCTGTAATCTGTTCCTGTTTGCGGTGATGAGTCTCAGTCGCTGGTAAGGGTTTTTCTGATCTAAAGTGGGAGACAAGGGTACTGTCTCCCACTTTAGTCTAACAGGTAGTTGGATATTTTCCTACAATGATATGGCGTAATTTGTCACAGTCGTTGCAAAAATTCCCTCTTCTATTATATTATGTTTATACTAATTCCTTGTCAAAGAAGTATCTACTATTTATAAGAAACAGTCCTAGCAAATAATAAGGGATTATTTTGGAAAAGATTGCGTTAATTTTCCTTAAAAAATGTGGGTTTGATTATCTTTTACTATAGACATATTCTACAATTTATAAGAAGCTGCTAGGCTGAGGTTTAAAAAGGTATGACGGCACTGTTGTCAACTTTTGTTATTTACATACTAATACAAGTAAGTATATTTTACCTATGTGTAATGTATACATAACGGTTACGGTAATGGTACCTAATTATGGTGGTAATGGTAATTTTGATATATGGTTACAATAATTGGAATTGAAAAAGAAGCAATATAGACACATTAATATAATATATTGTTTAAGACTTTAAAACCTTTCTTAATCTTATCCTACCCGATGCCTGAATTTGCAGGAGGTCTAAAGTGAGAATATATGGCAACCTAGCACACCGCACCATATCCTGGAAACTACCACCAAATTATTTCTTGTTTCGATTGGAGATTTGGGTGGCACGCCGTGACATGTGACCTACCCGAGAGGTAGTTCGTTTAATTCAAAATAAGCTTTTTTATCGTCTAAAGTCCGTTTAAAAACTATTCTAAATAGCGAAATTGTATAAAAATCCGAAATTTCGGACTTTTTTAGCACGATAGCCGTGGCTTCGGACGAATTTGTCGTGGATTTTGAGGCAAAAATTAATTTAAAATTTAGCCATCCATTAAAAATACCGATGCGCACTGGGCCACCGCGACTGTGGACACTCCAACTTTCCGATTTCGGTAGAGGGGATAAGCTGTGCCGTTGCTGACTGCGTTTTAATTGATCAGCTGGTGTTGTCGGTTCCTTCATCTCACTCGCTCGTATAGATACGTCTCACCATCTCATGCGCACTCACTTTTTTCATTAAATTACCGTTGAAATGCCTCTACACAATAGATGTATTCTCTCTTTCTGACATTGGAACTCGAACAAGTCTGTTACGCTCGCACTCCGATCGAGCGTCATGACATGACTATTATACTCGTCTGGCATCTGGCAGACACTTGCAACCGTCAAAATAGATTGGCTGTTTACATGTACTTTTTAAATTATTGATAGAATATGCCCTTAAAATTTCAGCCTTGTGGGAGCAGGTTATGAATTACTATCCCGATGACAACTTTGCTATCGTCTGGCACGTACTTGCAACCCTCAAAATAGGTTGTCAATTTTTTTTTACACTAAAACTTATGTAAATTACAACGTATTAAAATTGTAGCCTTGTGGGAGTAGGTTAAAAAAATTTTTTTTTTGACATTTTCAAAAATTTAAGGGATGATGACGCAACCGCGAGATACCTGCCAGACTCGAATTTTCATAATTGACCGATAATAAAACGTAATTTAAAAATTTTCTAGCTTTGTGGGAAACGGGTTACTCGGATGGTTCACTAGCTCTTAGACTAATATAAAAATCGGCCTTTCCCATTGGTCGATCCGCATGGCCCTCCGCTCGCTTCGCTCGCTACGGGGGCTCAAGAAAAGGAAACTAACCAGGTGCTAACCCAATTTAACCCAAGACATACCCAAAATCAAGAAAAAAAGCTGTTTAGAAACATAATCTTTAAAAAAATATAAAAAAAAGTAACGGGGTTCGAACCCGCGTTTTCCACGTGAGACCCGACGATCTAAACCTCTACACCACAAGAGCTCTTGATAGAAACCGATTGCATCACGCAGACATATCGTAATACGAGATGTATTGACCAATAGGAGAGGTCGATGTTTACATAGTGCACTATTTGTGTAAAGGATCTTTAAATGCTCATGATTACAACCTACAACTTTTCAAGAACCGTGCTAATCAACATCTTCGCAGACACACCGCTCGTTGAGTGCTGTAGGATCTCCCTTTAGTGTTTATGCCACTGCCACAAATCTGTGTCACTGCCACAAAAAATCGTCGTAAAATTAACGCAATTAAAATGTGTTTGCTTGTTTATAAGCATTAAAAAATACAAATAGACTGGTTCGCTAATAAACCTATTAAAATTAACTGAAATATAGTTCTTTATTTTACTTTGCTGTGGTGATATTTCGTTAGTAATCTATACAGTGGTTTCCGCTTCGATTATCTTTGAAATGTTAGTATTCTTTTCAGGTTCCTTTGATTTATATTTTTTGCTATTGTTTTCTTCAACTCTTTGGTTGCGGATTATGTAAAGTACACTATTCGGATTAAGGAACTGTATTTCTTGATTATAAATTATTGGAAAGTACAGGAAAATCTGCCACCGGTGCACCGGTTTGAACTTTATCTACGGTCTTATTGTTTTTATTTAAATAATAAAAATTAAAGCATTCCAAAAGTGTATTTTATTGCGAAATAAATAATGTCTATGTTCTAAGATGCATATTCAACTAGAAGACTTTACATCAGCTCAGATGGAACAAAAGGGGTTGTCCCTTCTACAGAACAATTTCCCGAATACGCCACTATATATAATTAATTTGCGATAATTTATCCTAGTGACAATTTTAAATTACAAGCAGCCGATTGAAGTAAATATTATGCCGGCCTATACTTATAATCACTTTTGTCACAAGTGTTTCAGTGAGACTGCAGTTCAGAGATAGAGCGTTCTCCTCCGATGTCCGGCACATTCCTTGATTTATTTTATTTTTTAATATTACTTCGTTAAAGTTTTAACCGCTGTCGTGTGATCTTAAGCACACACCGTATTTGAAAATGATTTTTTTCCTATTATGGAGTATCAAATCACGAAAAACTGCATACTACATTTGGCACATCACGTAATATATGTGAGGACGGAATCCATTCAAATGACAGAAATAACTTAAAGCTAACTGAAACTAACCGAAAGTTGATTCAACGACTAACCGAAAGTAACCAAAAGCTCTAAAAAAGACTAAGACGTATCGGAAAAGATTAAAAATATTAAAGTAAATTAAAACTAACCAAAACGAACCGAATTTTGGCGACTAACGAAAACTAACCAGAAACATTATATTTGACTATAACGTATCGGAGCCGGTTCAGATGAATACTTTGGTTTCCTGACAGAGAGTTTCCATATCACGACACGGAAAATTTTAGTGAACGTCACGACACGGTTTATGCATAACTGATTATAACGAATCGGAGCGCGCTCAATTAAGTAAAATAAATTGAGACTAAGTGAAAATAACCGAAAGTTGATTAGACGACTAACCAAAACTAACCAAATATATTAAAACTCATTATAACGTATCGGAACCAGCTCAAGTAAGTAAAATAACTTGAGACTAAGTGAAACTAACCGGAAGTTGATTAGACAACTAACCAAAACTAACCAAATTTATTAAACTTGAATATAACGTATTGGAACCGACTCAAATGACTTAAATAAGTTGAGACTAAGTGAAACTAACTACAGATCTAGGAAGGGAAAACTAACCGCAAGTTGATTAGACGACTAAGCAATATTAACCAAATCTATTAAAACTGATTATAACGTATCGGAACCGGCTCAAATAAGTAAAATAAGTTGAGACTAAGGGAAACTAACTGGAAGTTGATTCGACAATTATCCAATACAAACCAAATTTATTGATGGTAACGTATCGCAACTGACTCAAATGACTAAAATAAGTTGAGACTAAGTGAAACTACCCGAAAGTTGATTCGACGATTAACCCAAACTAACCAAATCTAGTAAAATAGAATTGATTATAACGTATCGTTCGTATCGTCTTAAAATAAGTTGAAATTGAGTGAATTTAACCGAAAGTTGATTAGTAGACTAACCAAATCTATTAACATTGATTATAATGTATCGGAACCAGCTCAAATAAGTAAAATAATTTGAGACTAAGTGAAACTAACCGAAAGTTTATTCGACGATTAACCAAGAATAACCAAATCTATTAAAATTGATTGTAACTTATCGTAACCGGTTCAAATGTCTAAGATAATTTGATATTAAGTGAAACTCACCGAAATCTGAATTGACGACTCACCAAAACTAACTCAATCTATTAAAATTGTATCGGAAACGGTTCAAATACCTAAGTCAGTTGAGATTGAAAAAACTAACCGAAACTTGATTGGACGACTAACCAAAATTAACCAAAGCTATTAACAGTGGCGTAGCTACAAATGTGGGCGCCGGGGGGCAAGCCTATCCGCTGGCGCCTAAAAAACCTATATTTTGTGTATATACGCAAATTAATCCAAAAATAATACATCATAATATTAAACGGATATTTTTGAAGTGAAACTTCTTAACGCGCGCCGGGAGTAAAATTTGAAGGTCGCGATCCCGACACACGGCGGGCGAGCTGGCAGGGAACGGAAAACGGTCACGGACGTTTATTGTGATATCCTTGTTAGTTTACAAGATAAAAATACGGCATTTTCTCTGTTACCTTGTCAAGACATAAGCGAAACTTTTATGAAGAATAGTTTTTTTTCATTTAGGCCTTCACTTTTTGTTAATTGAGTGATACCTATATTTAAAAAAACTTCTTTTTAACCAAATCCGTTAAGATATGTATAAGGCTAGGGCGTTTAAATATTGTGATATCTGTGTTGGTTTACAATATACAAATATGGGGATTGCACTATTACCACAGCTTATTTAATAACCAGCTATTCATCTTGCGGCGGCATCTTTTGATTTGGGAAAGTCAAGTGAAAATTTTAGAAGAGGGCCATGAGTTAATATTTTTCTAAACGTCTGGGCATCTGAATAATACTTTTGACAATCCGTTTAATTTAAAATACGATGTTTTATCGTCTAAAATTCTTTTGAAAACTATTTTAAATGGCAAAATTGTATAAAAATCCGAAATTTCCGGACTTTTTAGGGCAATAGCCACAGCTTCGGGCGAATTTGTCGTGGATTTTGAAGGAATTATTCATTTTAAATTCAGTTCGCTTCGTGTCATTACATGGCCTGAAAAATCACGAGACCGTGAAACTGAACCGCTAAGGGCACTGTCAGGATGCGCAGTGCCCGACACTCCAACTTTCCGATTTCGATAGAGATGAATAGCTGGTTATTGAATAAGCTGTGCTATTACCTTGTCAAGACATAAGAGAAACTTTTATGAAGAATAGTTTTTTTACTTAGGCCTTCCCTTTTTGTTAATTTAATGATATATTTTAAAAAACAACTTTTTAACTAATTCCGTTAAGATATATGTATAAGGCTAGGGCGTATAATTATTGTGATATCTTTGTTAGTTTACAAGATAAAAATATGAGGTTTGCTCTATTACCTTGTCAAGACATAAGCGAAACTTTTATGGAGAATAGTTTTTTTCCATTTAGGCCTTCCCTTTTTGTTTGGGAGGACCCTGATGATTGAGTGATATATTTAAAAAAAACTACTTTTTAACCAAATCCCAGGCTAGGGCGTTTAAGTTTAAGAAGTTTCACTTCTGATATGCGCACATAGCGCACACGCTTTTTTTACAGGAATATGAATATAAAATATATAAACGGCAACCAATCAACAGGTACATACATATTTAAATATAAACGTAAACTAAACATCTGTAACCTTAATTAATTAATTAAACATTGAAGTCTTTCTTCGGTTTTAAATCGACGTAAATTGATCGATTATTTGATAAAAATTAATTTTTGGACAAATTCATTTTCTATGCTTAGTATTGCTAGGCTATTTAGACTTGTCTGGCTAATGGTACCTCCTAAATACGAAACTCAAAAAAACACATACTTTTAACGACCGAAATTTTCGGAATTTTTGTCTTTGAACTCGCATGCCGCCTTACGCAGCGTTTTTACAAATTTGCAGGTACCAAATGCCGCCGCGCCGTGATGCATATTTACACATCCTAATATACGACGGCACCAGGGTGCTGAAATCGGTTAAGTTTTGTAAGCGTCTATAGCGCTACAAAAGCTCACTGATTTGGGCACCTAATTGCGCCATGTCTTCGTGATGCAATCAATTTGCGGCAAGAGCCTCGTGGTCGAGAGGTCTAGATGGTTAGGTCTCAATTCGGCGGCTATCGGCGGCCTGGGTTTAAACCCCGTTGCTTTTTTTTATTTCTTTTAGTTTAAGTTTCTAAACAGTTTTTTTCTTGATTTTGTCTTGGGTTAGCACCTGGTTAGTTCCCTTTTCTTGAGCCCCCGTAGCGAGCGAAGCGAGCGGAGGGCCATGCGAAAAGTGAAATATTTTATAACAGCGTGTGCCAGGTGACCAAATCAGTGAGCTTTTGTAGCGCTACAAACGCTTACAAAACCTACCCGATTTCAGAACCCTGGTGCCATTGTATGTGAGGATGTGTAAATATGCCTCCGGGATATATCTTTTTGTTCCACATGGAATAATATTTTGGTCTTTGATTGTATTATAATTTAATTAATTTTAAAACTCAGTTAAGCTCATGAGCATTGTTAGCATTAGCATATTTATAAATTCGGAGCGGCGCCTAATTTCTCTTGGCGCCGAGGGGCCTTGCCCCCCCTGGCCCACCCGGTAGCTACGCCACTGGCTATTAAAATTAATTATAACGCTTCGGAACCGGTTCAGATGACAAAAATAAGTTGAGACTAAGTGAAACTAACCGAAAGGTGATTGAACGATTAACCAAATCAAAACAAATATATTAAAATTGATTATAGTGTATCGGAACCGGCTTAAATAAGTAAAATAAGTTGAGACTAAGTGAAACTAATCGGAAGTTGATTGACGACTCTCCAAAACTATCCAAATCCATTAAAATTGATTATAACGTATCGGAACCGGTTCAAATGACTAAAATAAGTTAAGACTATGGGAAACTAACCGAAAGTTAATTGGACGACTAACCTGAACTAATAAAATTTTTGAAAATTGATTATAACCTATCGGTACCTGCTCAAATAAGTAAAATAAGTTGAGACTAAGTGAAACTAACCGCGTTAGATCGGGGATTGAGAGACGAATCGAATGAAGTTTTACAACCACCACTAATGTTATAAATAGTAAAAACGAACGAAACTTGAAGTAATATGCATTTATGTGGTATATTTTGGGAAACTAAACTTGCGTAATCTGCTAAAAGTCATTTTTTACTTTAGATTATGTTAAAGGTGGGTGAAGGTGACTTTTAGTTTCCCACGACAGACTAGTCGTGTTTCATATCGTTAGATCGAGGAATGTTGGACGAATCGAATGCAAATGGTCTTTTGCTTTTTACAACCACACTTATAACGTTTTAAATTGTAAAAAAGAACGAGACCAACTCTTCTCACCCAAACTTTTATCAACTATATATTTCCACACAATTATGAATTTTCTCAGATCTCAAATTTAATAAGCGTTGCATTCTGCTTCGGCATTTTCAATGACCCCCCCGGTTGCATCTTTGTGAAGGACTGTGAATTTTTTCTACAAGGGGGTTGCCCAATAATATGAGAATAATAAATCTCAATTTTATGGTCTAAACAGGACTACCAATTTCCTCATATCATACAAAATAAACAAAATGTTTCGAATCAATATATCATCATTTGAAAATATTTTCAGTATTTTTTTTTTCAAGCTACTAAATAAAACCTTTCAAATTTAGAGCATAGTTTAATACGTGAAAGTTTCTTATAATTAGAAAATTATTCATGAAAGACCGCTCTATACATATAGTTCGCGTAACTATATTTACAGGATTTCATTAGTCTTGTAAATGAATGATTTATCATCTAATTGACGTGGATCAGAAATTGACATTCAATGAGAATGATTATACACATTGCTTTTTATATTATAACATTCACTTGGACAATAGAAAAGATCAATTTCATACTCAATTCTCTATTCTACACTGTTCAAAGAAAACAAATAGTTTAAGATACATCCTCTTTTAATAGTCAATTTTCAACTATATTATATTGACCCAGATTAAATCGCACCGATCGTCCATCATGCACGTCCAACATATTGACTTCCAGTTTTTCAATCTGAAAGGCCCTATACAGACCTTATTCTAAAAGGCATTTCTCCATTATATTTTCAGAAAATATAGAGAAAGACGAGAGACGAAAGAAAATGGAATTACGCCGGAAATCACGAATTCGGCCTCGGACAAGATCGTTTCCCTTATGGACATTGAGGAAGGAAAACTAACCGCTGAAACGGAACACGAGGCGAAAGCGGCAACCCCGAAAAACTCAAAGGCCAAGAGGTGTCCAATGTAAGTGGTATATTTATTTTATTCGCAGTTAGAATGCACCATATTAATATTAGTTGAGAAAATATTCAACGGTAAAGTTAAGTGCTAGGAAGCATTTTGTGAAGTATAGGTTTGTAATTAACACGGGTTAATACAAACTAATACTTCACAAA
>JAEQML010059705.1:0-28211 GCA_016904865.1 Pissodes strobi | reverse complement strand
ATTTAAATATATTCGTCAAAAAGGAGTTTTTCCATATAAATATATCGACAACTACTCGAAACTAGATGAGGTAAATTTGCCTGATAAGGAAAACTTTTATAATGATCTAACAGATGAACATATTTCCGAAAGAGAGTATGAGAGAGCCAACATTGTATTTAATTTGTTTCAATGCAATTCGATTGGCGAATATTCTGACATTTATTTAAAATCTGATGTGTTACTCCTTGCAGATGTTTTCGAAAATTTTAGAAAAACATG
The DNA here is from genome assembly GCA_016904865.1 of Pissodes strobi. Taxonomy (NCBI): domain Eukaryota; kingdom Metazoa; phylum Arthropoda; class Insecta; order Coleoptera; family Curculionidae; genus Pissodes; species Pissodes strobi. The sequence continues at coordinate 27,950 of JAEQML010059705.1, read as the reverse complement.
TATAAACACTTATAAATTAGATCCTGCTCATTATTACACTTTTCCCGGTTTAAGTTTTGATGCATGTTTACGTTACACTGGGGTAGAATTAGAATTGTTAACCGATCCTGATATGTTACATTTTTTAAAAAGTAATGTTCGTGGAGGAGTCAGTACCTGTATAAGTAGAAAATCTGAAGCAAATAATATATTTCTCTCAAATTATGATCCATCAGAACCAAGCAAATATATTTTGTATCTTGATGCAACAAACTTATACGGTTATGCAATGTCACAATATCTTCCAACAAATAATTTCATTTGGTTAAAAAACGATGAAATTGAAAATTTAAACATAATGAATATTTCTGACACTGCAGAATCAGGATATGTATTTGAAGTTGATTTAAAATATCCAAATATATTACATGATCAACATAATGAACTTCCATTCTGTCCTGAAAATTACAAACCTCCTAATTCAAAATGGTCAAAGTTAATTCCAAATTTAAATAATAAGGAAAAATATGTTCTTCATTATTCTTTATTGAAACAATGCATTGAAAATGGCATAGAGATAGTTAAAATATATAGAGTTTTAAAGTTTAATCAATCACCATGGCTAAAAAAATATATTGATTTAAACACCAAGTTAAGAAATGAATCTAAAAACAAATTTGAAAAAAGTACATATAAAGTAGCGAATAATAGCATTTATGGAAAAACAATGGAAAATGTTGACAAAAGGACTGATATTAGGTTGGTTACTGAATGGGCAAAAAACAGTAGAAAAGATGGCGCAGAAAATCTTATTGCAAAACCTTACTTCAAAGACTTAACCATATTTTCAGAAAATTTAGTTGCGGTTCAAATGCAAAAAGTTTTAGTTGAATATAATAAACCTATTTATGTGGGATTTTCCATATTGGATATATCAAAAACTTTAATGTATGATTTCTTTTACAATTTTCTTAAACCTTCATACGGTGAAAAAGTTAAACTCTTGTATACTGATACAGACTCCTTCATTTTAGAAATTCAAACCGAAAATGTTTATGATGACATAAAGGGTAATATAGATAGATTTGATACTTCAAATTATCAAATCGGCAATTGTCATAATATGCCAATTACTAAATCTGTGGTTGGAAAATTTAAAGATGAATATGCTGGTGAACCTATTGAAAGTTTTTATGGAACCGGAGCGAAAGCATATTGCATTAAAACAGAAAGTGGTTTGCTTAAAAGAGCAAAAAGGGTTAAAAAAAAGTAGTATCAAAAATCAGTTAACATATATTCATTACAAAGATGTAGTTGAAAATAATTCAAAAACGTTTTGCACTATGTATACCTTTCGATCTCGTTTACATAATATGTTTACTGAATTGGTGAATAAATTAGCTCTAACTTCTTCAGACGACAAAAGATATAAAATTCCGGACAGCTTTGATACACTTTCATGGGGTCATCATGATATTCCTTTTTATCAATGGGCAGATGAGCATAAAGAATTATTATAAAACAATGTTCCCTCTCTTCTAAACCGATTTTTCAAGGTTGTTGGATTGTATTTAAGATAGGAAAAAGCTTTGTATTACTTAAAGGTAGCCTAACTACCAAAGCATGTGTTTAGAAAGTTGTGATAAAGAAATTGATAATATTTCATATAGAAGTTATCAAAAAAAAGACTTTCAACATTTAATAAATGGAAGGGAAAATTAAGGCCCGAAGTTTTAGCTCGTGCAGGTTTTTATTATTTGTTAATTGCTGATATTTGCAAATGTTTTTACTGTGGTGCTGAAATTTTTGAATGGACGATTGATGATTGTCCTATATAAGAACATCATAGACTTCACAACAAGTGTGACTTAGCTGAATGTTTGTGGCTTTGTAAGATGAAGAAATGTGAAGACCAAGATGTTGTTATGACAAAATTTAATACAAACATTTTCTTTTTCTCGTTTATAATTTTGACTGTTGCGAATGTCATCATGGCATCCAAAATATTGTAATTGTTATGTTTTAAATTTCATTATCCCTTTTTTTGCTATTTATAATTTGGATTATTGTAAATGTCATCATTCAGTCCATGATACTGTAATAGAGTTGTCTCTTCTTGTTTATTAGAATATAGAATTAAAATTTTAAGGTGTTTTAATCATGTCTCTTACCCCATATATTTTGTTATATTACATTACAAGAAATACTTTATATGTGCATATTCCATATAAAGTGACACATAGTTTAGTTTGTTTCAAAAATACATCGGATTATGAATTACCGCAATCATGTTATCATATGAGAATTGAAAAAATTAATAATAGCAGCCAAGCATTTTCCTTTAAAATGCAGCAGATGAACATTAAGAGCAATTTCTTCAAAATTTTATATTATTATGTAAACAATACCATTTATGACACAAATTGGATCATCAAACGTAAAAATGATGAATGTTCCGAATTGATACATAGAGAAAACCCTATAAAATCAACAAATCTTACATATTTAAACAACACCCTTTTTAACGAGCAAGAAAATTCCAAGTGTTATATATCTTATATTATTAATGTAGTATTAACAGTAGGTTTACTTTCTCTCATAACAGTGTTAGGACTTATGTATTATAAATTCAAAACAGAATAATAAGAATACAATTAAAACGAACAACCTTAAAATTTCTGATAAAAGAGTGGGGATGATAACTGGTGGGGATCATATTATATCATCAAAGACTATCTCGAAACAGTTCAGTTTACCAGATCACACTTAATAATAAACATGTATACTAATTTCAGTAAAGTAAATGAGTATAGCACTAATACTAATAATGTGTTTAAGAAAGACGATTCATGTATAAAAATTAGTGAAAAACTTCTAAATTCTAAAGTGTATTATTTAAATAATTCTTCATCCAAGTTCATAGCTGTTGGAATAAGTTTAAGTGATTTTTCACCAAGAATTCTTATTGGAAGCAGAAACGGATTTTATGTGAGTCTAAATGAAGATGAATGGAAAGCTCTGTTGAAATACCAGGGAGTGATAGCTAATTATTTTTATTCTTCTAATTCAGATACACAATCGTTGATGTGTGGTAACATTACTTTAAGCTTTCATAAATATAATGATTGCCTCATCTTAAAAATTCAAAAATTGCATGGAAATTATGTTTATCTTTCATGCAGTTCTGTTGACACCTTATGGTCGCTCATTGAGATTGTGGATTATAGAATTCAAATAATTAACAAACAAGAATTTGAGAAGTATTTCAAATTGTTTCAAACTAGCCTTTGCACACAATCAAGAAACATTCTATCCGACATATATGAAGTGCTAAATCCAAATCAGAATGTCAACAGTGAAAATGTATGTGTGATGCTGGAAATGCTTTTGTTGTATCCGGAACAATTGGAAGAAAAATTAAAAAATAATCTTTCAACGAAGAAATATTATGAAGAAATCGGTCAATATTTGTGAAGATAAAAATAAACTATATTGGATGGTGGTGTGGTCCTTTGCTTACAGGCAAGCGCGAATATCTGAATATCAGAAATTTTATGCAGACAGACTTCGATTTGATAGAAGAATTGTGCAATGTCAAAATGTTTTGGACATATTTCTGAGTAAGGAAAATAGGAACAAGATTTTTAATGAAAGGTTTAATGTTTAAATTTAAATTGATTTTTAATAAAATATTCCAATACTAACATTTGTTTTATTTGATAAAAAAAATATATAAAAATTTTAATTAAAATACGTTTAAGGTACAACCATTAAATTATAATACATCTCTTTTAAGAATCCATGAATTGTGTGATTTATCCAATCCAAGCCATTTAACATATACTTTATTTCCTTTTTTTCTTAATACTTTTTCTACCAAATAGACATCTGGATGTTTAACATTCTGCAACTCTTCTCCATAAAACCCTCCTGCAATTTCTTGGTTCTTTTCATCTTGAAGCAAATATGTAGTAGGATTTGTAACTTTAACTTTTTTTATGCTAAATATTTCATTTGACCAATTCGGCGTGTAACTCTTGGAAAATGCTTCTCGCTGCTTGCTTATCCGCACATAATCACCAACCCTAAATTTTGGAAACTTTGGATCGATTGTTTTTGCATGAGTAAAAGATGATCTTAAAATGTCTTTTTCATTATTTTTGTTAACTTCAACTGGCTTTTTATTGATTGTCGAATGTTTTGTGTTATTATATTTCTGAACTATTTCATCTAAAATATCAATCCATTTGTACTTTCCACGCAAACTAAATTTTTTCCACATTAAATTTTTTATAGTTCTGTTCACTCTTTCCACCACACTGGCTTTTAAATTAGAATAAGTGTTATAATGATTTATGCTAAAATCAGTCATTAACCTTTGAAAATCTTTGTTAAAGAATTCTTTTCCCATATCAGTTTGAAGGTGTTTTGGAACATTTTCAACAGTTTCCAAAATTTTTCTCATAGCTTGAGTAACTTCTTTTCCTGATTTTGATTTAATTGGTTCTATCCAAACACATTTTGAGAATACATTAATTACTACCAACATGTAACGATATCCTCTATTCAATTTCCAATAAGGTATCATTTCGACTAAATCAGCTTGCCATAAATCATTTAAACCTTTTACTATAACCCTCCGACGTTTGTAATATTTTCTGCTTGGCTTATGAAGTTCATTAACAATTTCTTCTTTAAAGTTAACAGTCATAGTTGTAAATTAAGAATGTTTATTGTTCTATTATAATTGGACATTTTATTACAAGTTCTCCATAAAACAAAGGCAAATATGTTATCGATTTTTTAGCGTTGTGGAAACTGATTATATCACCTAATATAATTTTGGTTTTCGTTCCATATTTTACTGCTTTACCGTTTATATGAAGAGCAACATCTTCTTTTGGATATTCAACTTTCTCTATATATCCCTCTTTGAATGGGAAAACATATGTATTTCTTCCATCTTGAAGTAATTCATATTGATTATTAATGGAATCCCATTTTCCGATAAAAGGTAAAACAATGTTATAATACAATTTTACTTTATTAATATCCACAATATTTAAGATCTCAGAAGATGAAGAAGAAGAAGAAGAAGGAGCATTTCTATATTCTAATAATTTATTTTGATCTTTGAAAAGTATGTGTGATCCGAATTTATCAATCGACATTTTACCTTCATGGTCTATAACATAATAATTGTTTCTTTGCAATTAATTACCATTTATACAATTATTTTTGCTTCTCGAAGTTCTTCCAATATTGATATAATCTCATTTTGGTGGCCCGTATGACCTGCCGTTTGCGAAGAAACTAGTAATTTTAATCTTTCCACTAGTTCGTTTACATCATCATAATAGACATAATCAATTTTTTTATTTGATAAATTTAACAACGTTCCTCCTTTTGTAGATCTGGTTTTTGTTGTTCTCTGACGTGTTTGAGGTGGTCTTAATCTGCTTAGACTTGAAACGCTTGAAATGCTGGATGTAGTCGATTTGCTCGATTGTTTCAGTATTTTTTTTTTCAATTAAATATGGTTTAATTATTGTTAGATATTTCGGATCGGTAGTTCCCTGTATCTGTTCATTAGCATCATAATTTCTTCTATAAGCGTTTGTTCTTTTTAAAATATCCATATAATTTTCAAGATCTTTTGATGTATAACCCTTTGGATCTTGGAAAAAAATGAGCTCATACAATCCGGGAGTTCCTTTGTAGGTTAAATTTTTAACTTTCAAATTTTCTTTTTCAAAATCAACTAAACTATCTCCAATTTTCCATTTTTCCGCTACAGGGTCATGAGTTAGACCGTGAGTGTTATCCACATCTCGTCTACCCTTAATTGCCAAATCAACAAATGTTCTTACGAGCGGATGAAATGCCTCAAGATATTCCTCATAAGCAGGAGTTCTAGTTAATTCAAGGATGTCTTGTCTAACTTCTTCGTCAGTTGGTTCGATTATAGTGGACTCGTTTGGACTAGAAGTACGCCCTCTTGCTTGAGATGTCATTGTAGAACTCAATCTGCGACTAGGGCTGGGTAAAAAAAACATCATCATTATCACTATCATCATTCTTCTCATATATTTCTTCATCTTGCAAAAATGATGGTATTTCAGTGGGGAGATATGTTTTATATATGTTTGTCTGTCTTCTTGTTGGTTGTTGTTGTTTGATAGGTGAAAATTTAGAATGTTGAAGAGTTGAAAAGAACGAAGGTGAAGATATTTCCCGTTTTATTAATGGTTCCGATTTTATAGTTTTAATTAATTCCTGCAAAGGTTGAGTAATGGGCTTTAACTCTTTTTCTTGGCGAATTTTTGATTCTGCTATATCTGAACCTCCAAACAAGACACCATGCTTTCTAAAATTTATTATATCTAGATCATGATTTTTTATCGGTAAAGAAAACTGTTGCTTTTCGATCTGCATTAGATCAGTGTTGAGCAAGCTCTAACTGTTTCAATGAAGAAAGGAACTGTAAACTTCATATTATATATATAATGGGATATGTTACATCTAGCTCTATTAAAAGCTTAATGCTCGTGTTGAAAGGTGGTTCACTAAACAGTCTTATTAATAAACTACCTTTTGAATTACACATTCCATCATACAAATATTGTGGTCCAGGAACAAAACTTGTTAAACGTCTTGAGCGAGGAGATAAGAGTAAAAATCCTTTAGACGAAGCTTGCAAAGAACACGATATTGCTTATTATAAATTTCCCGACTTGAAGAATCGCAACAGGGCAGATCAGTTATTAGCGGAAAGAGCTTTTCAAAGATTTAAATCGAGTGACGCTTCTTTAGGCGAACGATTAGCCGCACTAGGAATAGCGGGTATTATGAAAACTAAGTCTAAGTTAGGTATGGGTATTCAAAAGAGAGGAAAAGGAATAAAAAAAGGCAAAGGAATAAAATTGAAAAAACGAAAAGGAACTACCAGGACTATCTCATTTCAGTCAGCGTTACGAAGGGCGAAAAGGGGGATATTGGGAAGAAAATACAAAAATTTACGAATTGCGGCTGAAGATGCTCTAGCATCTATCAGTAAAGGAAACGTAAAGGTAAAACAACCTGCTAAAAGAATTATCCCAATTCCAAAATTCGGTGGTTTGTTACCGCTAATTCCAATATTTGCAGGACTCTCTGCATTGGGAGCACTAAGTGGGGGAGCTGCAGGAATTGCTTCATCAATAAATGCCGTTAAAAGTGCAAAAAATAAACTTGAAGAACAAAAAAGACATAATAAGGCTATAGAGCAAATGTCAGTTGGTAAAGGTCTCTTTTTGCGACCTTATAAGCAAGGTTGTGGATTATATTTGAAACCCTATGCAAAGAACTGTTAAATATGCTACCTCGCAAACCACTTTCAAATTTTGAGTTAAAAAAATATGTGAGGCTTTTGAAAATCCCTAATTTTCGAGGAATATTTATGCGTAATAAACTACCAAAAGTTATAAATAAAGTTGAATGTGCTATTATTAATTTGGATGATCAATATGGTCCAGGAACTCATTGGACAGCTTATGTAAAGCACGGTAAACAAATTATTTATTTTGATAGTTTTGGAGGTTTAAGACCACCTGCAGAAATAATATCATACTCCTTTAGCGATGGTAGCAAAAATGACATCTTTTATAATCATGATTCCTATCAATCATATGATTCATCAATTTGTGGGCAACTTTGTCTACAATTTCTTTATATAAACATGTAATTATGAACTATTCTTTATTTTAAAGAGGTTGTGGGAACTGACATGTCATTTACAGTAGCTCTTTCTGCACAAAGTAGTGAACTTTTTGCATCATTTAATCCACCAATTTACTTAGATGAAGACTCAGATTATGTTATAGGACTAACAAATTTTGAAACTTTTAATGCCATTCCCAACATTGATGAAACTAATAACAAACTGTATTACGGGAATTCAAACGATTATGTTGAAATACCTGCTGGTAGTTATGAAATAGGCGATATAAATAAATTTCTACAAAATATTTTTGATAAAAAAGGAATATCTTTTCACTTATATGCTAATCATAACACTTTACAATCTGAAATTAAATCTACGGCTGATATTACATTTAAAGATGGAACTATTGGAAAAATTTTAGGATTTAAAAACCAAACTATTAAAGGTGATGGAAAAAGTAAATTATCAGACAATCCAGCTGAAATTATAAAAGTTAATTCCTTATGTATAGATTGCAGTATTGCTGAAGGTTCCTATCTGAACGGAAGACCTGTCCATATTATACATCAATTTTTCCCAAACGTTTCGCCAGGATTTAAAATAATTGAAAGTCCTCAAAATATTATTTATTTTCCGGTAATAGTGAAAGCAATAGACAAAATTACTGTTAAAATATTAGATCAGAATCTCGATTTTGTTAATTTTCGAAAAGAAACTGTTTCACTAAGATTACATGTAAAAAAACTAAATTTATAATGGTTATTTTTTATAATAGAAACGATATTCAATCAACAGCCAATATTCAACAAATTCAAAAAACATATAATGCTAAACATAATAAAGTTAAGTTTAGTAGTCGAGTCAACGCTAATAGATTAACAAGTACAAACAAACAATTTCTTAAATCACTTGGACTTAAACTTTTGAAATGAGTATACTTAATGTTAGCGAAAAACTTTATATTGACAATTCTATTACTCACTCAGAGTTGCATTCTTATGAGCCATATTTGCCAACAAAATTAAGCAACAATGATGAAATACTAATTCCCGTTCATGAAATTGAAAAGTATACTCTTCCCTGCGAAAGTTTTCTTTACATAGAGGGAAAATTATCTAAAGCAGATAGAACAGTTTCTAAAACACTATCTCTTGTAAACAATGGGATAGCATTTCTCTTTAGAGAAATGAGATATCAGTTGAATGGGATTACGATAGATTCTATAAGGGATGTTGGTTTAACATCCACTCTAAAAGGTTACCTCTCATATAATACAAATGAATCTGACAAATTAAAAAATGCAGGATGGTCACCAAAGATAGCAAATACATTAGTTGATGAAAAAACTGGTTCATTTAATGTTTGCATTCCTCTTAAAATGTTAATGGGTTTCTTTGAAGACTATAGGAAAGTTATATTAAACGCAAAACAGGAGCTAATAATTGTGCGAGATAACACTGATAATAATGCTATTATAACTACCGATCCAAGTGAAATACCAAAAATTACTCTTCACAAACTAACTTGGAATATACCACATATTTCAGTAGCAATCCCTCAAGAATTATCATTAACAAAAATTATTGATAAGGGAACAGATTTAGTTATTGCATTTAGAAGTTGGGAATTAGTTGAATATCCGGAACTGTTGAAAACATCCAGACACAATTGGCCTGTTAAGACATCTACTAGAGTTGAAACTCCTCGTCATGTTATAGTTGCGTTCCAACAGGAGAAGAGAGATTCGAAAATATCAAATATGAGTGAATTTAATGATATAAACTTGAGAAATATTAAAGTTTTTTTGAATTCTGAAAGATACCCCTATAATGATCTTCTCCTGGACATAAGTAATAATAAATATGCTATATTATATTCCCAATTTCGATCTTCTTACTATGCAAAAACCGAAGAACCTTTATTTGACCCAAGCGATTTTAAATCAAAAGCTCCTATTGCTTATATAAATTGCTCACATCAAAAGGAATCTTTACAAGCTGGACCTGTAGTAATGAGAGTAGAATTTGAACTAAACAAAGATTTAGAAAAAGATACTTCAGCGTATTGTTTAATATTACATGATAAAGTTTTCACTTACAACCCACTCACTAAACTTGTTAAACAACTTTAATTTTCAAGTTGCTTTTAATATTACATTTCACCCCCACCCTCTTGAAGCACTACATTTATTTAACATTTGAACAAATATTTCTTAGTTGTATAAGATCATTTAAAGATAGAGCAACTCCAAGCAGGTTCTTAATATAGTTCATGAAGTAATGATCTTACAATATGTTCAAGAAATTAGACATTTTCATTAAAAATTTAGAAGAACTGAAAAAACGTATTGAATCATATTCCAATAAAAACTTTGTGTTTAAAAAATTTGCAACTTTAAAAATATGAGATTAGTTTTGGATATTCAAGCGTTCAAAGATGAAAAGAATAAATTTCTACCTAAAGAATTAGCTGCCTATGATGGAGAAAAAATTAATCATTATGTTTTCAAGCAACCATTTTCTTTGAATTCTCTTTCTCCTGAAGCGCACAAGCAAGCTGTATGGTTAATGAAAAATCACCACTGCATTAATTGGAATATCGGTTATACTCCACTACACCACTTTTCAACAATTGTAAAAAAATTGACTGAACAAGCGCAATTTGTTTACGTTAAAGGAAATGAAAAAGCAGATTACCTAAGAAAATATTCCAGCAAACCAATAATTGAATTAGATGAACAACCAATTTTAATTGCTTCAACACCTAAATGTTTTTATCATTCAAAGTCACCATCTATGTCTGCGCTTTCAAATGTGTTTTATATTTATAATAATTTTTTTATGAATGAATAAAAAAAAATAATTTTATTTAACTTTGTTTTATTAAATACATTTCATTTCTCACATTTAAATTTCCTAATACACACATATATTCTTATAATATAATTTTAACATATTAAATTCCAATACAAACTTTACTCTGTCTTTGTTCTTTAAGAACTCGCTACACACTTGTACACCTTTTTTACAAAACTCAGCATGTTGCATATAGTTCTCATACCACAGTATATCTTGAGCTTCAGCATCAATTCCCGCAAGCGCATAAAACCGCGAACAGGCTTCCGACATCAAAAAGTTTTCATAAAGTTCTAACACAAAGTTCTCCATATCTTACACAAATACTTCAAATTGAAGTTCTCCCAATTATTCTTCTGCCAATTTTATCACATCTAATATAGTTGGATCTCCTATATATTTCTTCAAACTAACCACTTCAACAAAAAATCCCAATTGTTTCAGTTCAACTACAAACTGCAATACATTGAAATTTTCGAAGTATTGAGCACAAGCGGACGCACCTTTCGAATAATGTTCCGCAAACTCACAATAAAAGTCAACATATTCTGGTCTGCTATGCATAGCATTATAATAATTATCTGAAGTTAATTGGTTAAATTCTTCATGTAACTTTTTCACAGCCTCATCCATAACTGTTAATGTATATAACTAACAGCGACTAAATGATCGTAAGTATCAAAGTTTCTTATAAACAGAAAATTCCTTTTTATTATCACATTGATGTTCTGGGAATGATATAAACTAGTTCATTATCTTCTTCATTATTATCACCATCTAGAATAGATTCAAAAATATCTACAATTGATTTAGTTTCTTTCACAATAGCTCTTTTTTGATTAGTATATTTTATATTAATGTAATCACAATGACTTCTACACAATGGACAAACATCCTTCGTTTTTAACCATTCTGTCAAGCAATCTAAACAAAATTTGTGTTCACACCAATTTGGTGTGCAAATGTTTTCTTTTTCCAAAGAACTAAAACAAATAGGGCATTCCTCTTTCAAATGCACTTCACTTTTTTTCTTTTTTGAACTAACTGTTTCCGAACTAACTATTTCTGAATTGACCCTCTTGAGTACTCGATTTCTTAATTTGAGTTCTTCCATTGAAAACTAAACTGTGAAGTGAAGAAACATACAGAACTGCTGGTTTTATTATGTTTATTTAAGAGGGGAGGGGAAGTCAGGGTCAGGGGCAAGGTCAACATATATGTAGATAAGGATGGGAAATGTATTAATTACATGATGAGAAAGACTCCTCAGTAAGCAAAAGAGAGAGCCCTCACGGAGGATAAGGTAATTACCTCCTCCGTGAGGACTCACTCTCGTTAACACACTACTGCAGCCATATAAAATTATGCATATGGCATCCCACGACGTTTTCGATTACCATTATTATTTTATGAAGCTGGATTATAAAGAAGTCTTTCTTTCTAAGATAGCATGTCAAGAATTTTGAAAATGCCTTCAAAATAAATATAAAAATTATTTTCTTGATTCAGGCTTTGTGTAAGCTAACTTAAGATCTAAATGAGACACACGAACCCGTTTGATTGCCGGTTTAAGTAAAGAAGTTCCTATTATTCTCAGAAATAATGACAGTAACGAAATTATTTTATCCCAGAATAAGATAGAGACTTTGAATTCAATGCTTAGATAGATGCCTAACGTTGACGTACAATATTACAAAAAATATTCTGCCCCAAAATTCAACTAGAAAGAAAAGAAGCGGTAACGGATCAGAATAAGAATAATTAAGATAAATCTTTTTTTTTTTAATTGTACCTAAAAGTGTATTCTTTATCTCGGTTTTAATTAAGTTTTAAAATACGTTTTTCACTAAAGATTAGGTTATTAAAAACATATTGCCTTGCTTTTCGATAATAAGGATAATTACTAAGGTTTTAAATATACATTGTCTGATAAAAAAAAATCATGTGTGCAGTTCACACGCGGTAGAAGTGAAACCTTTATAAAAACCAAACCAAGCGGCCACCCATCCAAGTACTAACCACGCCAAGTTGCTTAAGTTCAGTGATCGGATGAGAATTAATTTTTACTTTTCTAGTGTCGCTTTTCCGTTTCCGTTTCATCGAGTCTCAAATCACACCTAAATAAGTTTTCACTTAAAAAAAAATTATTGATGTAAGAAAGTCATAGTTATTTTGTTAATAAGACATATGAGCGCAACTGTTAAATATGTTTTCGCTTTTGCTATTAACTTTCCAATTACATCTAATAAAATATTGAGGCATGCATATATTAAAGACAGATGATGACATAATTCAAATCTTATAGTTAACTTTCTCTAAATAATTTTTTTGAATATTAATATTTTACTTAGAACCCTGCTATATTGAACCAACATAGTATCAGGAAGAAACACAGTGCTGAAACAAAGGACGGTGTGACATTGAATCGTTCAAGCCTCCACTTAAGCTGCTAAAGATCAGAATGCTTCAGTTGGAACAGAAAGAACTATGTTATATTTAAGTAGAAAAGAAAATATTATAGAAACTCATAAGAGAGGAATCCCGAACTGATATAATTAAAAATAGAGTATCTTAGAAGCCTGATTCAATAGCTTTATCTGATGGTGAATTTCATTCGCCTGATAATATTGAAGATGGACAAAATATCACTCTGCGTTTTTTTAACTACATTTGCTTTAGGAACCTGCATCACAATCATTATTATAAAATATTTTAGGACTAGGCGGTATCAACTACGTTGGAGCTTGGAACTTTCGGCAGAATACACTAAAACAGAGTTTTATCCACAATACCGAAACAGAATTTTTGCACTCGAAGCGCGTTTCGCTAACCATGTTAGCATTATCAGGAGATGATTAAATTAGCCAGCCAGCTGCAGACTCTGGCCGGCAAAAACTGGATGCATTTAGCTCAAGACCGATCGACGTGGAGGGAGATGGAGGAGGCTTACGTCCAGCAGTGGAGGTTTAAAGGCTGAAACGAACGAATGAACGTTGGAATTCAAATGAATCGATGCTTGACATACTTGTGTAAAGCAGATAACATTGCAGTATGATGATATCATTGAGCTACTCAGAGGTATATTTGGGGGGGGGGGGGGGGGGGCAGATCTTAAAAATTACATTCGACTTACATTCGTGTTACTAAAATTTTGCATACTTGCCTAAATTTGATAACATCGCAATTCTATGGCGTTGTTGAGCTAATCAGGGTCGTATTTAGGGCTGGAGTCCCAAATTTTAGCTAAATTTTACCAGCTTCTCGGTGTTAATTATGTATTTTGCATACTTAGGGATGCTGTATATTACAGATGAGTGGCAATAATAATCTTTACGAAAAGAGACAAAGAAGGCTAAAAAGACCATATGACGAATTGTCTAGGGATGAAGAGGAAGAAGATCCATATCAGGACAGCGATGGTGGGTCAGATTCAGATTTGTTCCCAGCGAAGCTTCAGATACCGATGAACCGGTGGTGTGTAAGGACATTCCAAAGTGAAGGATTTATTACCAATCTTACATCAGATCTTTAAAATTATGGGCACAGCTCACAGTTATCTGAAACCGGAGGACCTTGATCGAGAACCTAATTGTGATGAGAATCGCAGTATACCAGAAGAACCTGATTTATGGGAAGACACAACAGATCCACTTCCCACTTCCAATTTCGATGAAGACAGTGTTGGGATCAAAATAAATATTGACGAAAATTCCCCACCCCTTGATGTTTTCGAGTCATTGCTTACGCCTCAAATATGGGAGTGTTTAGTGCAGTGCTCAAACAATTATGCCGTATTCCTAACCAACACAAATCGCCCTAAAATAAGAAACTGCAGAACAGCATCTACTCGACCAATAACGGTCGACGAGCTAAAACCTTTTTTGGTCTTTGTTTATTTCAGTGCCAAGTTTCAACTTGCGACGTTCGTAGATTTTTGCATCCAAAGACGCCCTTAATTATCATCCTATATTTCCTTTTGTGATGTCGGCAAGGAAATGGGAGCAAATAATACGCATTTTTTTGTGGTTCAGCGCCAAATTTAAAAGAAAAGAGAAAAATCCAGATACTAATTGACATGTTTAGATCTCAATTCCAAGCTGCTTATGTACCTACTAAAGAATTATTTTTAGATGAATCGTTACTACATTTTCGAGGCATTTAGGGTTTACATCAAGAACAAAAAAGTCAGATACGGGATAAAGTTTTATCAGTTAGCGACCTCTGATAGGTATGCGTTAAATTTGGAAATGTACAGTGGATAGGATACTGAAAATAATGGTGGTAATTGAGGTAGCACTCCTACAACAGAAAACTTAGTTCTGGAATAGAAAGATGAATGCCTGTGCAACAAAAAAACGCCAATATAAATGGACTACCATTCATGGATTCATGATATAGTAAAATATTACACTATAAAGAACAACATGTATAGGTCATACGTCCAAAATATAAACGAAAAATAGCTCAACACAAAGCAAAGGCAGAGAAACAAGCTGCTAATGTATAAAATTTAAAATGTAGTGAGGGTGAATTAAGAAACCAAAATCTAAGGACCGTTAAGACTGCGGTGAAATTTTCATTGTGTTATTTTCGAGCAAGTTAGAAGCTCAGGTTAATTATCATTAAGTTGGAGCACTCATGATTTATAACGTCAAGGGGAACTTTGTGGCTGTGTCTGCATAATATGGGTCTTTTATTGAGTAAGTAATTGCGTATGTCATGACTTCAATTAATTATGCCACGGTGCGTCCATTTTGCTTTAATATGAACGCCATATTTTAGATCCATTAAGTAATTGTGGGGGATTTGAAAATTAGAGATTTATTTTTAAAAATGTTGTAGAAGATTGTGATTAAACTAAGCTAAAAGAAAAACGATAGAACTAAATTCATAGTAAACATGACGAATAAAGTAATAGCGTGGTAGTAGAAACATTCAAAATATATATTTTAGATTAAGCTTCCATAACACGTCTTGTTCGCTGCTACAATGTTTTTCTTAAAAAGAATATAACCTAAAAAATATGCTACTAACAAGTAATTAAACATTTAATATACGATTATGTTGCTGTAATTTTTAAGAGTATTGTTCTTGAACAACATAAAGATTGGCAGCATAACTCAACGGTTCGTTAGTGCATGCAGTCAGTAGTAGTGATAAGTCTATTCATTTAGTGACCGTGACCTTAAATTTACCAGAAGTCCTATAGTGAGAACGTAATATTATGTGGAACTGAACTAAATTGCTCGACAATTCAAAAGAACCAAACGAATTTTTAGGTTAATTTTGGAGTCAAATATGTTACGAACAAATGAAAAGTGTCGTCGCCCAGTTTACAGAATTTAAAGAAAAAGTTCATACTTAATACGCCTGTTTCAGATTATTTGAAAGATCTTACGTCCTGTGGTGTAGAAGAAACGTGTATTTTTATAACCAAAATTCAAAATTCAAGTACCGGTTTTCCACAGAAACAAATATTATAAATGTTCTAGTCTTGCTTGTTAGTTTTGCTTATAAAGAAAAACAATCTAATTGTCAAATTTGCCATAATATGAATTTTGGACTTTTTCCTAAAACCCCATTAATTTTTACTGTATTCATAAGAACAGATTTTGGTAATTTACTATATCACTCCAAGTCTGCCTGTTTTGCATTTAATACATTCTTGTTTCTGTCTAAAGAGACAACTCATTCATAAAAATCCGAAACCTGTATCCAACATCAACCAAACGCTTGCCCCACCTCCTTATATTTTTATGAATCTCGAACAAATCTTCATCCTGGCCAAATCCTCGCCGTGAACAAGACTCATCCCCTACTACTAAATGTAGTGTTGCCCGCCTGTGCGAAAGCAAGGACAGTCCATAGGCGTAGACACCACATTATTATTAACCTTAATAGCTAAAAGCTTACCTTAACACTTTGCAATAATTTGTTCCGAGTCACAGGATTTCAATAATTCTTCAATTATTAAACACTTCCAACTATTTCACACGATAAACAACCTCCAAATAAAATATATTTTGTATTTAATTGAAGCATGTCGTATGTTTACAGACAGAATAGTAATATTTGTTTTAAATCGATATTATACTTATTTTAAGAATATATTTTACTTTGAAGAACTTATATTATGTTTACTTAAAATATAACACATACTCTTTGAAGTATAATATAGGTAGTATAACATAAATATACCAATCTTCATGAAACAATAATTCCCCTATACTTGTTTCAAGTATCTACTCTTCTTAAATCAATACTAACTTAATCTTACTAAATAAGAATAACGTTTTATTTAATTGAAGTATAACTACACTTGCGGCATAGGAAATACAGTTAAGCGTTGACTTAAGATTAATAATCTTTTAATAAGGATATATTTTTTTTCGTGTATATAGTTACGTTTCATCAAAGTCATCTTTATCTCCACAAGGACAAACATCAACAAGCACACACCACAGGTGTAAAATCTTTCTATAACGATTTTATTATCCTTCAGTAAAAAAATAGCAAATACGTTTGTTTTCAGCAAATAAGATGTTTAGGTTTTCTTATTAGAAAATGTTTAGGTTTATTTGTTAATAAAGCAATCAATCTTACCTTTAAATATGTTTTTTTTTAATCTTGTATATAATTTTACACGTATCAGGTATTCTTTTACATAATGTCGTCGTCACTATGAAAAATTCAAATCTTCAAACGAACGACCTCTAGCTAAGTATTTTAATATTGTTGTTACTCTTTTTCGTCACTTACGCTCTCACGCATTTGTGTATTGTTTAGAAAATATTGGAGAAACTGAATCCGACAAAATGCTAAATGATTCGCTAACTATCCGCAAATAGTTTCTGAAATCCAAGGAAAAATTATCACGCAACTCAGGTAACAGTGGCATATGTTCATATCTGTTGCGATTTTCCTTCCACGTTTTTACCCAAGATCTTCTTTGTCTCATATTTTAAATATTCAGATACATAGTTAAAGCACAAAGTTACCTTTAATTTTCGTTTCTTAATAATTTTCTCCATTTTAGAACAAAGAACGTCTGTAGAACTGTTGAAAATTAAAAAATTCCACGAACCACGATTATTAAGCGCGAAAAGTTGTCAGTTTCAGATTAGCACTAAAGTTTATCACATCTGATGTTCCACGGCACAGGTTAAACCGGTGGCGTATTTACGAAGCCTGCGCGTTAGAGAATCCCAGTTATAAAACGCCGCCTGATTGGCTAGGTAAGCACGTCAACGTCGTTTACGTTTTTTTCACTTCAGGCATTTGTATTCATGCAATGCTCTCTGCTCGCTGCGAGTCGCAACCAACAAAAACTAACCCAAGGCATGCCAAAAAACTAATTAATCAAAAAAATAAAGAAATAAAAAAAAACTTGCAAGGGCCGGGCGTCAAACCTATTGCTCCGCATTCTAAACGCAAGAGCCTTACCACCTGAGCCAAGATTTCACATTCCTGCTTTTCTCGAAAAGTCTCGTACAAATGCGTGAAATGAAAAAACAACATTGCCGGGCGCGGTTGGAGTTAGCCAATCAGGCCGCGTTATTTAACTGGGGTTCTGTAACGCGGAGGCTTCCTAAATACGGAAACCGGTGCGATAAAACGTTACAATTTCTACGAATAAATTATTTTAGGCGCGACATTCTTGGCCGCGCGAAGATACTCGTGATTGGAACGGGGCGCCCCAGTCGTGCAGGATATAGCGTTCCTATATTGCGTAGGTACCAATTTAACGGGGTATAGAGAACACTTGCACCTTTGTAAAAGTGTACTTAACAATTATAAAATAACTGTTGCTTAACTTACCGAATTCTGATGAGTCGTGGTAAACTAGTGTTTTCCAATACTGTTTTAAATGCAATTTGCATGTCAATTCTGTTTAAATTTCAATCGTATTTCAAGCCATTTTATTTTAATTTAAGTTGAAAACTACAGTTTCAATCTTAGTTTGAATTATATTGCGTGACTCATTTTTATTAACCAAAATTATATCACAGAGACATTGTTTGTTTTATTCTACAATTTATAAACATTGTAAAGACTCAATCTGGGGGTGCCATATCGTGTTCACTTAAGTTTATAGTTTGAGTTAGGTTCTTTCATCCGAGGCCTCAATAATAGTCTGAGCTTACTTAACTCTATGTGTATTGATTGTATAATGGTTGATATTACAATAATGGTATCAATGATCTTAATTAAACCCAGTCGCTAATCAGGTCAGCGTGTTTTGCTATCCGTGCAACAGTGTGCAGTTTATAAAATGTATTATGATAATATTTAATAATGACAATATTCTGTAGATATACAGGGTATATACTTATACCATTACACCTCCCCCCTTTTTCGAGAAAAAATTTCTCTAGACCTGAAATTTTTGTTCCTTTCTGTGATATGTAAGCAATGAAATATTTCAAAGTACATTTGTGAATATGTAACTCTATATAGCAGCAATTTACTTTATCTTGTAACTTTTAACACGTCAACCTGTTCTTATGACTATACAATACTTATACTATAAGGTATGGAAATAGAAGGAAGCGTTTGTTAGTAAAAAGATTAAGAAAGAATTCACAGCAAATCATAGAATAAAAGATATGGAAATATGAGAAGTGGAGCTCCGTTTGTCTAAAATTTATCTTACATCTAGTACAATTAATAATAAGTAACATAACCAATATAACGTATATAATAATATAATATAAAATGATATAGCATAATTTTCTATTCTATAATAACTATCAAGTCTATCAATGCATAGGTATCCATCGTTCTTTGCATAAATAGGAATTGCATATAATTATGCATTAAAGGCATTTTGAATCACTTACTAGTATTAATTATGATTAAAAGAAAACAAAATCCATGGTAATAAAATCCATTTAGCTTTAATAATAGCAGTCCTTTGATGTGTTTTTATTTTTCAGTAGTTGCCTAATAATGTGCCTTATTAAGAAATAAAATATTATCTATATTTTTCTTGTATTATTTAATAAAGTTATCAACCATTCCATAAAATGAACTATACGTAAGGTCTTTAAGCAGTTTTGTCTTATATACTTAAACATTTAATTAGTTGTATTTTATGTAGCATACTTAGGGATGTTTTGTTTGGTTGCACTTTTCTATTCTGGTTAAATTTTAAAAATAAATTATTTTATAACCTTTTATTTTCTATCGCCGTCTAATTATGGTCGTTTAATTATCATGTAAAAAAAAATATATAATGATTCAGGTCGTATACTTTCTTAGTTTGAAAGAACTTATTTAAACCTATGTTCTCTCTTTTTCTTATATTTATTTATTGTCATATATTTGTTTATTTATACTCCGCTACACTCGCTTAAACCTCATTTTATTATTACCTTATACCTTTTTCTTCACGAATTACCGCCTTTGGCGTACGTCATATCTGTATTTTATTGCCAAACTCTGGTCACCGGCCTTTTTAGCCTAGACTGGTATTTCTCTAAAGAATATACTGCCATTAGCGAACATTGTTTGCAATTCTTATATAATAGACTCCTCCAGATGTATTGTGGACCGGTCCTTTTGGAGTCTTTTATTTATACACGTGTTTATCATTTATATTACTTTCATATTTTATCCTTATTACTCCCAGATCTTTCGACGATGTACCTAAGTCTTACGCCGATCAAGATTTCTGGTTAGTGATCACTTATAATATTTATTTATATTACTGAGGTATTTGCGGAGTTTGTCCTTCTTTCTATCTCTTCCTATTTCAATCAAATCTCTCAACATTTCGTCTCGCGCCAATGCCGATCGAAAATTTGACTTCAATATATTGTCACATTTAGGGTAAAATAATTAATAAATCGTGTTTCGAGCATTTTACTGTTACATCGTTAAACAAAAAGATTTAAAAATAAAACATGAAAATGAGAACTAAAAAAACAAAGGATCGAAATTGAGAACGTTTTAACAAAAACTAGAAAGTTTAGAAAGCGAAATTAAAATAATAGATGTTAGGGGGAAATAATAAAATTTCCCTGCTTGTGAGGTTGTCTATGTAGAAAGCTTACTAACTTCTATTGATGACGTAACACCCAATTTTGTTATTGTTTGCGAACTTCCCCAATATTTGGTTGATCAAGCCAGACATTTGCGAAGCTCTTGCGTTCAAACTCGCTCTTGTTTTTAATTTGCTTGCGTTAGCAGATACTACTTTTTTTTGCTACTTCCCTAGCTTTCTGGAAGCTCTTGTCTATACAGTGTGGCCCAAATTGGGTATACATGTATGGGTATCTTGGAAACTATAAGAGATAGAAAATCGGTTAAATGGGGAAAGTTCTAGGTCATTCAATTCCCAATTCAATGCCATTTTGGTAACGATTTGATCTTTTTTCGTTTTTGAGATATTTTGAAAAAATCAAAAAGTTGTATTTTCGAAAAAGCGCTGTATTTTTTTTATTTAAAGATATTTTTAAAATCTGTAAAAACATTGTTAGGACAACTTTTTATGCTCGATGCACCCATGTATTCAGTTTTTAGTTCTGACGTTTTGGTTATGAGAAACCAGCATCAACTTCTTTTTTTCTTATGGCGGCCATTTTGTTTTTTAGCACATTTAAAAAGAAATTTTTTTAACCTTTCTAATGATGTATAACACTTCATAAAAATATTTTATTTTTGTGTCAGAAAACGACAAATTTAATTTTAAGCTGGGTTGGCCATGACTGCAGAGGCCATTTGCGGTACAAAACAAATATTGCTAGTGTTTCATTCATTTTTAGTAATTTTTGTTTTTATTAATATTTGTTAAAAGGTAAGTTTAATAATAGCTGCCCTGCCAAACATCATTAAAAAAATATCAATATGTTAAGAATGTTATATTAAATGCAATAGGAATACAAGTGTAGCACCGTCAGTTATTTGGAACTCAATCCCGACAGTCAACACTCAAGAGTCATGCCTTAAGACAAGTCTGTTATGAACCTATGAAATTATAGAAGCCTTGGGAAGCCATGTGAGCAAAGGACAAAATGATATTGAAACAATATTGAGTTGGCTTTAGCAACAGTTGCTACGGAGGGCGGTTGCCGTACAAAACAATATTTGCTATTAATTTCCAAACTATTGGTCTAAATGTAGGTATCTCTTTCTGTTTATAACTGCTTACTTTACAAGTTACTACTATTAACATACCCAAACTAACCAATCCAACCATAACTAATATAATAACTACATTAACAAAATAAACTAGATGCTTTTAATTAAAATACATACATATTCAGCTAAACTATCCAAAATGACGGCCATTTTTATTGATGCATTTTTCACATTTTTTAAGAACAGTTCTAGTTACTTTTCGAATGGTGTTCCTATTTATAATACCTAAAACATCCCGAAGTCTTTTTTCTAATTGTTCTATAGTTGCTAAATAAAATATAAGTTCTCGCACTCTCGAATCACGCGAAACCGGCTAGACCCCACCACCTCGTCCCGCTCGAGGAGCCAGCCACCGCCGATGCATACGCATACACAGTTTTGTTCATGGTATTTGACGGTACAAAGTTTACAGAATATGCAGGTATCTGCGGCACGCTTGTGATCTCAATGCATTAAAGTTCCGACAGTGAGTGAGGCAACTTATATTTATTCTGTAAACTTTGCCCAAAGATAAAAACCGAGGGGTGTAATATCCGGGGACCTAGCTGGCCAATTTACAGGACCCCGGTTTGATATAACATTATTGTTAAATTCTTCCTCTAATAAGTTTTGTACTCCTTGAGTATTATGTGCGGGGCACCCGTCCTGTTGCAACCATAGTTCATCATTTAGCTCTTGTTCTCTAGAAACTAAAGCTCTCACGGCCGGTATATCTGGCCTTCTAAGGGGTTTAAATATCTTTGGCCGGTCAATGTTTAATTGGTAATGAATGGTCCTATAAGTTGATTATCCAAAAACAAATTATACTATTTGACTTTGTAAATATTTTGCGAATTGTGTAGACTTACCGTACACACCACACCACACATTAAGGCCAAATCTTACTTGTGGCCTACGTTCTGCCACTTGGTGAAGATTTTCAGTGGCCCAAAAATGGATATTCACCATTATGAATGCTCTGCAGTTGCTGAAAAACGTTTCGTCGGTCCAAATAATCTTCATAGTGAAATTGGGGTTTTCATGACATTGGTTTACAAACCAGTTTGAAAATCATAATCGCTTTGGGTAGTCTGTTTCCTTTAAAACTTGAACAATAGTAGGTTTATAAGGACGATATTTGTTTTCTTTAAGGACTGTTTGGATAATAGGTCTTGATATAAGTATTTCCCTTGCACGTACTCTCGTCGACGTCGTCGGATTCGCATTAAAATATCTTTTAATGACATCGTCACGAGCTTGATTGTCCTTCTGATATTTCTTTGGCGTTGGTACTTCAAAGCTTCCATAATTTTTTAAGTTTAGGTCAAGCCTCGCGAATAGTCTTGGCTGTTGCCTTTCAGGATACAAGTCCAAATAGGCGGCGGTGGCAAGATTTGTATTTCTATTACATTTAATATAACATTCTAATATGTCATATTTTTCTTCACTGGCATATCGCGTGGCCATTTTTAGAAATCAAAACTTATGAAAACTTTAACAAAAACTACTAAATAGAGTTTTGACTGAACAATGTCACTTTTCAGTAAAATGACTTAAATGCCGCTGAATCACCATAGCAACACTCTCATTTATTACGGCAAATGGCCTCCGCAGTCATGGCCAACTCAGTTAAAAATTAATTTTGTCGTTTTTTGACATAAAAATAAAATATTTTTATAAAGTGTTATACATCATAAGAAAGGAAAAAACATGTTCTTTTTAAATGTGCGAAAAAATAAAATGGCCGCCATAAGAAAAAACGAAGTTGATGATGGTTTCTGAGAACCGAAACGTCAGAACTAAAAACTGATTACATGGGTGCATCGAGCGTAAAAAGTTGACCTAACAATGTTTTTACAGATTTTAAAAATATGTTTAAATAAAAAAAGTACAGCGCTTTTTCGAAAATACAACTTTTTGATTTTTTCAAAATATCTCAAAAACGAAAAGAGAGAAAATCGTTATCAAAATGGCATTGAATTGGGAATTGAATGGCCTACAACTTTCCCTATTTAACCATTTTTCTATCTCATATAGTTTAGAAGATACCCATACATGTATACCCAATTTGGGCCACACTGTATAGTGTGCCTACGTTCCATAAAGAGTTTATTTTCAATCCAAGCTTGTCTCGATAAGAATATACTTAATAAAAAAAAATTAATTCTTAATTACTAGTTATTTAAATTTATAGTTCCGATGCTTATTTCTCTTTTCTTTTTCCGAAGTAATCGAATATATAAATATTAAGTTATTACATTGTTTCTTTTGGTTTTTTGATTTTATTGAACCTGGCCTGGTACAAATTTATACAACTAAACAATTAGAAAAAAAACTGAAATACACACAATCAGCCTTCGTTCGCACTGAATAAGTGAAACTACTTGCAAGTAATACTCGCCCTTTTCTGTGTACATAACAGCACTAAATTATCTATTGCAAAGAACGGACTATATCAGCCGTATTTTACGTATAAAATTATATTAGTGGTCGTATTACTAGCTCGAATTTGCTTTCCATTTGTCGTTTTGATCGATTTATTAATTAGCTAATAATTATCTCATTATTTTTCAATTTTTTCATTGTATGTCCTCGCAGATTTATAGATTATTAAGTTACGTTATTTGTGATGTTAAAATTTAATCTGCGAATCTAGATAGTACCCATTTTTCACTGCACTTTAGCGATCACTTATTTTAATGTGGTTAAAATTCAATGAGTTCGCGACTTTATTTAACATGATTTCGCTTATTTAGTAAGAACTACACTACTGCCTTTGTGGCATTATCCATTCCGATATGGTACTGTATCGCGGTACGGTTACTTGCTTGCGTGTTTATGGAAATCTACCCTCAGGTAGTCCGCCCTCAGCTGCGCGACTATGTAAGTTTCTCATTTATTATTTGGTATTCGTTATTCATAATATCTACTATTTAATTTGTATTTCTTCATTTTCCGAGTAATTTTCTATCTAAGATATATATTCAGTTAATTGGATGTAATGTTTACCATATTAGAATATACAATTGATATTTAAAGATAAATTTACAATTTCACAAGTAGTGTTTGAGTATTGAGGAATCAAACTTAATCAAAGGATCTCGAATATCATCTCGTTTTACTTTATTGCGTTTAATTTCATCATAATAATAACTAACAGGCATGCCCGAATAAGATATACCGCTATTTGTTTGAATTTTGTTTGTCCCATTGTAAAATTGATGAAATTGATCATGATAAACTGACTAAGATCATTTCAAAAGAACGTCAGCGAACTTAACTCAACTTAAATATTTCTTATTATAAATTTATTTTTTACTCAAAGAGCATCCCAATGGGTTTGAGTAAACCAGTTATTTTGTACGTAAATCGCTATCTAAACGAATCCCATAAGAGAATAAATATCCAAATTGAATCATAAAAGTTTTATCGTATCAGCTTCAAACAACTGTCAAAATAAAGAAATGAGTTTCTGGACGTTAATGAATGACTGACTTCGTTATTTTAATGATACTCTTTTTAATATTTTAAAAATTATGAGATACCTTTGACCTCTTACTACTGAAAAAAAAGAAAATTTCTTATTTTATTTATTATTATTTATTTGAATGCGTATGTGATTAAGTTAATAATCAATTATTGGTAGGTCTTTTCAAAAATTTTGCGTTTAACAATTCGCCACTGATGTTGAAATTAGCATTATTTCTTGCCATATCTGTATACCCTTTTTCACATTAACCCTACATTGTTATAAGCTACGGCTTATTTCACCTATAAAATATGTCTTAGTAATAAGCAATTTCCATGTAATAACTGCGTACAGATATATAACGTGTACGGCGAAATTTAATGCAATAATTTACATTATTTAAACCATATTGCGTAAATTACAACCATTTCTTTCAAATTCAAAATCTTTAACTAATCTTAAATAATATTTATATATTATAATGATGTGATAAAGCATAGCAGTTATTTTATTCATATTGAAAATAATTATATTCCATCTTAATCGATAATTAAATATATAATATGCAGCTAGCATTTAATTCACTCGATTCCGATTTCAGGAGTTTTGCTATTTGCTACGCGCCGCGTCATTATTAACATTATTTATTATTTTTATGTATATGCTGGCATATATGAAATTTGCAATTTTGTAATTTTGCGATATTAATAACTACGAGTTGATGACCTATGTTCATAGAATAATTGCGAAATTCCGATTACTTCAATACTATATGAATACTCGTTATTTAAGAGAATTTATCTACGTTTTATTTTATTATTTACTTTACAACTTATGATAATTTATATGCTGCGATGTGTAAAATATTCTACATCAATATGATTTGAAAATGTACAAAATTGTGAGATTTATCATACTTAAATAATTTTTGCTACTGTTTAGTTGTTGAAATACCTTGTATATTTTAGTATACTTCTCAATTACGTATAGCTTGTTTTATTGGCACTTATTTATACTTCCCATGACGGAAAGCTAATCGAAAAAAAAAAATATTTTGCGATTAACTACTTATATATATTTGATTTTTAACCGACACAATGCAGTTTTGCGCTTTTTAGACTTTTAATTAAACTATAATTTGTGCATGTTTGTGCATCTACTTAAATACGATTGGTCTACTGATTTCCAGAAATTTTTGATCTTTTCAGAATTAATCGGCTAGGCACTGTCCCAGCGATTCGATTTGATAAATCAATACTTTTACTGCAAATATTTGACTGAGTATTAAGTCTGAATAAATTAAATGGTTATATATTATATATTTCAAATAGAACGATGGTACCTATACGTATGCATTAAATATGATAATGAAAATATAATACTTAAAAAGTTACCCTAATATATCCTTATATACAGGAAAATATATAACTAACTTAGCACCTTTTAACATTAAATTTTATAGCCTATAAGTACCTGTGCACATTTCTACTTCACTTATGTTTTTTTTTCCGCATTCACATTATTGTTTTCCAATGTTCAATTGTCCATGCATAACCTCCATTTTTATTTTCACATCTTGTATTCACCAAAAACCTAAAAGAGAATTGTCTTCTTTTTTTCTTCTTCTCTTAGCCATCTTGCTAATTCATAAGGCCTCTGTGGATTATTTGCCTACCAGGCATACTTTATTTTGACCACGTATGAGGGAGTGGCAGGGTCGCCATGTAAAGACTCAATCTGGGGGTGCCATATCGTGTTCACTTAAGTTTATAGTTTGAGTTAGGTTCTTTCTTCCGAGGCCTCAATAATAGTCTGAGCTTACTTAACTCTATGTGTATTGATTGTATAATGGTTGATATTACAATAATGGTATCAATGATCTTAATTAAACCCAGTCGCTAATCAGGTCAGCGTGTTTTGCTATCCGTGCAACAGTGTGCAGTTTATAAAATGTATTATGATAATATTTAATAATGACAATATTCTGTAGATATACAGGGTATATACTTATACCATTACAACATACTGAAAAACTTAAGTTATGTCTTCAGGTTAACTAAAAATTAATTCTTTCGGATTAAATGATTTTTTTTTCGATTCAAGCAGAAAATAAAAAAAATTTCTTGTAAAAACTAAGTAAACTGTTTTTTTAACATGATTTTAACCGTGTATAATTATAAAATTAAAAATTCAAGGTTACAAAAAAAAATAATACGCTTTTTGATGAATCATGAAAATATTTACGTCAATTTTAATAATAGTTAAATAAATTTTTACATTTATAAATTATGTATTAATTCAAGGATATTAGAGAATATAATTGAAGCAAATCATTTTTAAAGTAATTTAGAATATTTTCATTCCGTTTATTTTGAACATTAAATATGTCCGAAAACATAAAATATAATAAAATTTAAACCAATGATTATTTACGTTTGTAAGCTTACAATAATATCAGTAATGCAAATTACTCAAAAATCAACATTGTACTTCTAAAAGTAAATTCCTCAAATGGGTTTTTCTATTTTGGTATCATAAAGAAGTCTATTCGATACGCAAAGTAGTGTCGAAAAGAAGCTCTTTCGACACTATTTTTGTTGACTGGTTGCTATGATATTAACAATATTGTTCAATGTCAAGGCCCACTAGTAAAAATTTCGGCACCGTTTTGAATGGGATTCATAATAATCCAGAAGTCAAAAGTGACAAGATGGCCGTCCACCTTTTGATCGCGACTTGAATAAATTAATGTTTTTCATAAAAAAAAAACGTGCAACATAGAAAAAATAGTATAAAATACACGTTTTAAAAGACATTTAGCGCA
>JAEQML010059704.1:0-28216 GCA_016904865.1 Pissodes strobi | reverse complement strand
TTTTGATTTTAACCAAAATAAAATCTAATAATAATTTTAAGCCATTGTGGGATTGACTTTTCACGTTTCAAAACCAAAACAATTATCAATTAACTAGACAAAACTTAGACTCTTAGACAAGGAAAGAGAAGAATCAAAACGCGATTAGGGTTTTAATATCCTTTACAGGAGTAGGCGACTATGTGAAAATTGCCCTCTCCTATAGGTCGATCCATATATATATATATAAAGGGTCGATCCATCTCGACTAACGTCTAGCCGCTACCTGCAACTGGCTATCACAGTGACTATACCTAATATCATATATTTAATAGTAGTATTAAATATATGCCTAATATAAACATGATACAAATCATGAAATGTCGCTAGAATACCCCCGTTACGTTTTATCTTCAATCACGATACACCTAAACATGGTATGTCAGCCTTTCGAAAAATTACAGCGTGACATCAGGTGTGTTGCAGATTTTCCCCGTATTTTACATATAAATTCCACACGTGACGTAGAATACGAACTGTCATTTTTCGGAAAGCTGACATACCATGTTTAGGTGTATCGTGTCTTCAACTACATAAACACACAAACGTCTAGAGATCAGGCGGTTAGACGATTTAGGCGGACTGGTCTGTAACATTCATGAGCCGCTGATGGTAACTGACTATCCTTGGTATTATTATGGCTTTGCATGGCCCTCCGCTCGCTTCGCTCGCTACGGGGGCTCAAGAAGTGCTAACCAAAACTAACCCAAGGCTAAAACAGAGCTCATATAGCAACGAATCACGAAACACGAATCGTTGTTTTTACAAAGTCGTGAAAAGTGACCATGAAATTCGTAGACGTTTCTAGGAAATGTCAAATTTCCACTGTGATATTTACATTTACGTTTGACGATAGGTTAGGAACTTAGGAGGGTTGTGTTTCCTTTTTGTGTTTTTTAAAATTATTAATAATTAATATTCTAATATGAATGTATTTTATTGCCGACATAGACGTGTAATAGGAGTTTACTTGATGCTTAAGATACGACAAAAAAGAATAAGATCTATTGGTGTCTGTGAGATCTTTAAGCAAGGGTGGTCGCATGGAGCATCTCATAATTTCATGCAAAAAAATTAGGGTATATGATGAGAAAATATTTAGGAACTAGCATAAAATGTTTTTCAAGCAGGATTCCGATTTCCTTGCGGAAAAGAATTCTCCATATACAAAAAAAAAATACCACACCCGAGAGCCAATTTCAGCACCAGAGATGTTATCTCTTACACTTTGATATAGGTATATTTTAAGATAAAACTTTTATCACCAGTCGTTAATATTATTGGTACAGTAGAGCGTCAATATCAACCGTAGTTCATTATCATTTTTATATTTTATTTTTAGATATTTACCTGCCGGTTGGCATAAAGAGCTTATCTTATAATAATTATAAAAACAAAAAATATCTTATTTACTTAAAACTCTTTACATTATCATAGGTAAATATATAAGGGCGAACCATACATCCTACATACGAAAAGATAAAGAAAACAAATCAAAACTAAATTATTCTACTCGACGATATTCCGACAGTATCATTTCATTCCTGCGCATATTTCACCTTTCGAATGGCCCTCCGCTCGCTACCGCTCGCTACGGGGGCTCAAGAAATGAAAACTAACCAGGTGCTTACCCAATCTAACCCAAAACATACCCAAAAACAAGAAAAAAACAGTTTAGAAATATAACCTTAAAAAAAATTTTAAAACACCGACGGGGTTTGAACTCGAGTCGCCGAAGTGAAGGCTAATCATGTAAACCCCTAGACCACCAGGGCACATACAAACGATTGGTTGCATCACGAAGACATGACGCTCAGGTGCGCGCGCACGCATGGAATGAAATGATACTGTCACAGCATCCGCGAGTAATTATTCTAACCTAAAAACCAATATGCAAACTGTCAAATCGGCCAAAATTTTTCACGAATATCGTAAAATCTTGAAATGAACTCAAGTTTCCCGCGCCGCAGATTTTAAATTTCACGAATTCGTAAAATCTTAAATTGTGCACCTGTCAACTCTCCCGGCAATTAATCTGACCAATGGCGTTAAAATTCGTGATTCGTTGCTATATAAACTACCCTTAACCCAAAATTAAGAAAAAAAGGTATATTAATAAAAAAAACAATAAACAAAACATCTGTCGCGACCGACGGGAATCGAACCCACAGCGGCGGAATGACACGCAAGCGCGCTACCCTCTACACCACCGAGGCGTTGCGGAAATTTTGCTAGAACGTAGTGACATGGATTCGTTTCGCCGCATCGAAAATTATGCACATTTACATTACAGTCGTGGTATACAATTTGCGATGGATAGCCAGTTGCAGGTAGCGGCCAGACGTTAATTCCATCTCATATTACAATATTATGTCTTCGTGATGCAATCAATTTATCGCAAGAGCTTTCGTGGTCGAGAGGTTTAGATGGTTGGGTCTCACCTGGACGGCCCGGGTTCAAACCCCGTTGCTTTTTTTTATTATTTTTTTTAAGAATATGTTTCTAAACAAAATTTTTTCTTAATTTTGGGTATGTCGGGTTAGTTTGGGATAGCACTTACCTTCCTTTTCTAGAGCCTTCGTAGCGAGCGAAGCGAGCGGATGGCCATTCGGATTGACCAATAGGAGAGGCCGATTTTCACATAGTCGCCTACGCCTGAAAAGGATCTTAAAATGCACATGATTACACGAATGGCTCTTTTCGACCCTGTCAAACGGTCAAACCAGTCAAACTTACAATTAGTGATGGGCAAATCAGATCTGATCCCGTGAGCCAGATCTTTAACTAACACGACTCTCAAAATATTACACGAATCACGGTTCTTTTTTAGAGCTGACCTTGAACCGTGGCTTAGCGACCTGCGACATACCGCTGTCCGCTTTTTAAATTTTAAAACCTAAATATGTCACAGTAAAAATAATCGCGACTCCCGTCTGATCTTAAATTCAACAGAATTACTATTATTGTACAATTTGCACCTTGATTCGTATTTGGTGGAAACCGGTTCCCGAATCAGTCAAATCGAAGAGACTCGCGCACGCTGTCAGGTTGAATGTAAGCGGAGCAGTTGAACGATTCCAAGATCTATTAATGTATATAAATGTTTGGAAAACTTAATGACGATTGAGGGGACATGTTACTAGTCACATGAAACTAATCTAGTAAAAGACATATTATTTTGTTCATATATAGAAGATAATAGAAATAAATATAAATATTAAATTTTAAAACAATACAATAATACATTTTTTCATCGATTCAGTCTCAAATGAAAAGCCTTTTATGTGACATCGCTATAATTTTTTTACATAATAGCAACAATGCAAAAAAAAGAGCGAGTTTGCTAGTACTCAGGACACTGATGTGTAAATATATGTCCTATATCGACATC
The DNA here is from genome assembly GCA_016904865.1 of Pissodes strobi. NCBI lineage: Eukaryota > Metazoa > Arthropoda > Insecta > Coleoptera > Curculionidae > Pissodes > Pissodes strobi. The sequence goes on along the minus strand of JAEQML010059704.1, from coordinate 24,786 downwards.
ATGGACATGAAAATCCAATACCGCCCTAGCGGCTAGGTTTTTAAAAGCGCCACTTGAGTCGTTGCCCGCGGCCGTCCTGGAGCTTGCTCCTCATTGCGCATATGGGTTATGATGTCACATCGGTTTACACAGTTCCGTCTCCACATTTCCGTCCCATTTACCGAGATTTACCCTCATACCGCCGCGTAGGATGCTTACACAACCAAAACTATAAATAAACATATTTTTATTGGATGGAATAATAATAATTTCATGTAGTGATGTCAGTAAGAATTCGAATTAAATTACTCGTTGATCCCGAGTATTGAAATACTCGGATTAATCCGAGTATTTTACTACGGTACAATATGAATTCGAATTCGAATGATTTTTAAAAGCGTTCAGCTGTTATACGACTTACGTACGATTCGAATTCGGCGGATTCGATTCCTCGACTTTCCGGCGCGGTGCCGTTCACTTCGCTACACTTCATTCGTATTCGTATTTGTTTATTCGGTATCGATACCGAATATGATCGGTACCGAATATTAATCGCGATATAGATTTTGATCCTAATAATTTGTATGGCAGTATTATTGATTTTTAAATAAGTACCAATATAAGTATATACGAATTAAACCTTGTTATTTTTTCTCTTGCTTGCTTGCTTGATTGGTTATTGTCTTCGCGGTTACGCATTTACCCAGTAAAGACCCCTCTCCGAGCTTAGCAAGAGCTGTAGCGACCCTTGCAGATTGGTTACACCCTGGTGGACAGATATACTATTTTTAGACCCTCCAGTATGTCGAGTATGTACTCCTGGAGGCTCCGACTTATAAATGCATGGCTTGTTTTAAGGTTCGAACACCACCGGCTGGACGTTCAAAAACATTTAAATCTTGTACAGGGTGTCCGGTTATAAATGTAACCCCCCTTTAACTTTTTTATTTACCCTCGTATAAAAAAATGCTATGTACAAAAGTTGTAAGGATCTTCATATAGTTTTCTGCGGTGTTACTAGAAAAACAATTGAACATCGAAATTCTACTGTGCAAATTAAATTAATGTTTTTTTAAATGGGACACCCTGTATATTCTTCCGGATATCGGTAGAGCTCTTTAAGACGAGTTCAGTAATATAAGGTTTGTTGGGTTTAGCTATAATAGTTACCACGCAAATTTCAAGAATGTCGGGTATCTGATTATTACCGAACCCCTCTCCTAAATTCTTATTTGGTGAGCTAGAAAAAAATGTTGTATACAAAAGTTGTAGGTTCCTTCAGAAACTTTTCTGCGGTGTTACTAGAAAAACAATTGAACATCAGAAAAGCTTCTGAAGGAAGAATTTTTTTCTTGCTCACCAAATAAATAATTTAGGAGAGGGGTTCAGTAATAATCAGATACCCGACATTCTTGCAATTTACGTGGTAACTATTATAGACCCACAAACCTTATATTACTGAACTCGTCGTAAAGAGCTCTATCGATATACAGAAGAATATACAGGGTGTCCCATTTAAAAAAACATTAATTTAATCTGTACAGCAGAATTTCGATGTTCAATTGTTTTTCTAGTAACACCGCCGAAAACTGTATCAAAATCCTTACAACTTTTGTATATAACATTTTTTTATACGAGGGCAAATAAAAAAGTTAAAGGGGGGTTACATTTATAACCGGACACCCTGTACATGCACCCGGACGTCCGACTCTACCTCGGGGAATCAAAACAATCCCCGAACGCTCACCACGCCTCCCCCACACTGATCATATATGTATACGAAGCTGAAGACGAAAGGGCCGATACCCGACACGTGTTCACTCGACCGAAGACGAACCGGAAGTGCCATTTTTTTCTCTTATCTTGCTGTTTATAAGTTATTCCATCGCCTTCTCTACGATCTTTAAGTAAAAGAGACGTAACAAGTCGCAGACCGACAGAAGACAGACGACAGAACTAGCGTCGTCCGACAGGCTGTTCTACTTTTCTGTTCGGTTCCACGACTCGCCCCGACGTTGGCCGAATCGGCAGAATTACACATGTCTTTACCGTACAATGAATTGCTTTCAATGATCCGGTAGCTCACTGGTCAGATACTGTGTCTGTGATACGACCGTTCGGGTTCGAGTCCCGTCAGTGTCAAGCCATGTTTTAAATTTTCTTTAAGGTTATGCTTGTTTCTTTTTTAAATGTTGGTTAGTTTGGGTTAGTTTTGTTTGGTTGCGCCTCGGAACGAGCAAAGGGAGCGAAGGGCATTGCATGAAGTGAAAAAAGTACAAATGTAAACATGTAAACAAAAGTAGAAAAAAGACTGCTGTCTGGAGACGCTAGTGACGACAGACTACTGCTGAACTACTTCAAACAGTCCAAACCAATTCAAGGATTAATCCGAGTATTACTTTAATTCGAATCCGAGTAAAAGAGTATCTAAATCATCCGAGTATTTACAACGCTAACATATTGATTGATTGGTAATTTAAAAAACGCAACCGAGTGATTTGAGTGAATAGATCGCATACACGAACACAGTAATTAAAACTTACCCTGTGTCAAAATCTTACAATGATACAAATATCGATACTGCAGTCAGTATCGATTTGAGTACAAAAAGTACTTGGTTCGTGGAAGAGTATAGATACCGGTACGGTATCGCTCGAATTATGACGTCTCTAGTCACATATGTTATGAAAATCCCACAAACACAAAACGTTGCATTTTGAATATTTCGATTTTCGGTCATTCGGTGATTTCGGTCGTTTGTCGTTTGTTTTTTGTATCATGGAAACCCTTTTTGCTTTATGGTTTGTTTATGTTTATAATGTTTATAGTACGACGAGAGAGGATAAAGTTTTTTTTATTTAAAGTTTGATTTTTTACTTCGGTAGTAGTAGTAGCGTAGCCCGTAATTTACATTTTACATGTAAGTTAATCTTTATCATGAACTTATTTTATTGATAGAATTTAATTCATTCAAGTTTAGGGGTAGGATAGGCTCTTCATTTTCAATAGAGCAAAACACGAAATCTAGGTATATATTAGAAAGCAACAGGTGCCTCGGAATAGTTTGAACATATCGGCGAAGTTTTGAATTGCAGAAATCGTTGGAAGTATAGTACCTGCAATAAATTTATCCTTTTATTTATATTGCACCAGGTCTTAATATTTTTTGATCTCCAAGGCCTATGTAACATTTCGAGATTACGTTGCAGGTTCACTTTATATTATCCGTAGCCCACGCGAGATGTAGGCTATAATTATTATCTTGTACTACAAGCCAGTGAGAGAATCTGTAATTAATTAGCTATCGACTAACCCAATTTTAAACAGTAGTTTTGATTAGTTTTAAGTTTTTTTTTTATTTAAAATTTGATTTTCACCCCAGTAGTAGTAGTTCTAGTAGTACCGTAGCCCATTTCACATGTAAGTTAATCTTTTTCATAACAGTATTAGGTCAAAAAGTTTGGATATAGATGAGATAAGCCATAATATGCTATTGTTTAGCTTGGATTATGTTGTACCAGTGATTACTGAATTTTTTAACATATGTCTACAAGGAGGAGGGTTTCCGAGCATATTGAAAATGTTCCCTTGTTAGACCATTACCGAAGAATTCTATGATAGAGACTTTTGCCGAATTGAGACCAATCTGCCTCCTGCCAATCTTGGCCAAAATGTTAGAATCACTGGTATCTGAGATGATTTTGGAATTCACATTTGATAAAAAAATCGTACCGGAGATACAGTCTGGATTCCGGAGGCGCTATAGTACTGCGACGATGCCTAGTAAGGTAACAACTGACATTGCAAAAAACATGGATGAATCCATGGCGTCTTGCTTGGTCCTTCTTGACTATTTTATCTAGAGCGTAGCATGGCTTCCGGAATGACCTTTCCACTAACACTGCAGGGTTTGAGTTTACACAAGCAATCTATGAATCCATTGACTCCAATATTTATACTATAGCTCTTTACTTCAATCTAACCAGAGCTTTTGATTGTGTTGATACCACCTTCCTAACACGAAAATTAAATGCTCTGGGCTTTAGGGGAAATTTTAACTTACTGGTGAAATCTTTTATGACAGGAAGGAAAATCAAGGTAAAATTTGGCTCAATGATGTCTGAGTGTTCAGAACAGAAATTTGGAGTTCCACAGGGTGGCGTGTTGTCTCCACTTCTTTTCATTCTCTTTATGAACAATGTGTTGTCCAGTTCTTAGAGAGTTTTTTCACCCCTGAATATAAACATGAGATTGTGTTACTTATATGCTGATGACTCGACAATAATAATTTCATGCTCTTCTTTGCAAATGGCAATTCACAATGCTAACCTTTTCTTACAGAAATTTTATGAATGGTCCTCTGGAAACAAATTAATAGTTAATGAATCAAAGACTCAATATATGGTGTTTTTTAAGAGAAGGGTCATCCCGGAATTTGCTCTTACTATGAATAATGTTGCTATAAATAAGGTGGATAGTTGCAAATTTTTGGGTCTCTGTGTGGATAGTCAATTGTCTTGGATCCCACATATTGATTATATAGCTGGAAAGCTGAACGCAGCTTATTTTGCAATAGTTAATTTAAAGCCTATTATGTCTAAAAAACAATTGCTCAATGTTTATTTTGCTTTAGCATATAGTCACATAAAATATATGATTCTATTTTGGGGTCAATCAACTGAAACAAATCGAATTTTTGTCCTACAAAAGAGAATTCTCTGCAAAATCTTTTCATTGAGTCCCCTAGAATCTTGTCGGGAACTATTCAGGAGTAACAACCTACTAACAGTTTATAGTATTTTGCTATTGGAAAGTGCCATGTTTGTAAAAAAATACCCACATAAATTTCCAGTTGTTAGTACTGTGCATACCTATCAAACTAGACAAATCTCAAACATTGTTATTCAAAACTATAACCTCTCCACTTTTAAAAAGAGTCCTAAATGTTTTTGTAGCTATGTCTACAATAAGATACCTGTTAGTATAAGAGAAATAGTGTCAATCAGGAAATTTAAAAAAACTATGCAAAGTTATTTGGTCCAAAATTGTTTTTATTCCCTGCAAGAATTTATGTAATCCACATATATACAGTGTTTAGTTGTAAGTCTGCATATTTTCTTCTGAATTACTGTTACCTATACTGTAATGTATTAACTGACAATGTATATACTTTAAGAAAAGTCCTGTACAATATTAATAAATAAATAAATAAATAAATATAGCAAGGCATTTGATCTAATTAATCATGATATGCTGGTGGTGAAAGTCGGCTACTTTGGCTTTTCTGAGCAGGTGTATCTGTGGTTTTCTAGTTATCTTCGCGCAAGAACGCAAATCGTGGAGTTAAATGCGGTGAGATCGGAGTCGGTCCTGATGAGGTATGGTGTGCGGCAAGGGAGTATTCTGGGACCATTACTGTTTAGTTTATATACCTGTGACCTTCCTAGGCGGGTCCGGTTTTGCTCCGTCCACCTTTACGCGGATGTCACCCAACTGTTGGCGGGTTTTTCCCCTATTATATTATTGTATTCTGGGACCATTACTGTTTAGTTTATATACCTGTGACCTTCCTGGCGATTTGGGCGCGATTTTCGGATGGTCTACCGATGATGGTTTGATCCTGAACGCGAAAAAAGTAATTATATGATAATTCAAATTCAAATTGTTTATTCATGTTAATATATGGTTAGCATATTTACATACGTCAATAGAAAAAATCAATAATATAATGTTCTAATATTAATGCACACACATTTTTAAAAAGGTATTAAATCCAAACATTAAAAAAAAAAACATTAAGTTACAGAGTACACTAAACATTGGCCTAATACCATCAGAATCAAATTTTATCTATATAATTTTCTGCCCTGAACGGTGATGAGTCCATATTGCCTTCTGTAGAGTCTGCTAGAAGCCTTGGGGTGGTGTTCGGTATGGGGCTGGATTTTGAGGCTCATGTTAATAAAAGATTGTCAGCTGTGTACTGCTATTTAAATTATTTATAAACTAAAACTCCCTCAGGTAGTAAGTCGACTTATGGTTTAATTTTAACATATTGCAAAACAGTTAAAACAATATATGTAGACTTGTGTCATTTTAAGTGCAGAAGTAATAATGCTATGCACAAATTATAATTATACATATGCTACTTTAACTATTTGGATGCCCACAGTTATCATATACAGGGTGCTACAAATTCGTTTCTTTGTATGGGTATCTCGAAAACCGTAAGAGATACGAGGTCGGTTAAATTGGGGCAAAGTTGGGCAATTTAAGGGTGATTGATATGCCGTCGAGAAATTTAGAAAATTCCGTCTACTTCCGGAAATATCCGTAAAAAACCGAAAATCAACTATTTTATTTTTATTTTTTCCTGCCTTTGTTTGAAGAGATAAAGTAAAATAAATGTCACTTTCTTATTGCCACTTTTTCTCCTCTATAAGCTGGTGGTATCAAATTTTAAATCCGACGTTTCGCTTTCGGGCCCCCTTCATCAACTTCATTTTTTTAAATACGGACCTGGAATTTTTATCTAATTTTTAAAAAGCCTTTGGTCTCCTAAAACCAACGATGTATCGCACTTATCAATAAATCAACAAATCTAGATTTTTTCCATAAGAGATAATGTGTTAAACAGAGATGGGGCGATCTTTTCTGAACCGATTTCACGTATGACAATATTTGTTACCACTATCGGACAAGTGTGATACATCGTTGGTTTTGGGAGACCAAAGGCTTTTTAAAAATTAGATAAAAAACCCAGGTCCGTATTTAAAAAAAATAAGTTGATGATGGGGGCCCGAAAGCGAAACGTCGGATTTAAAATTTGATACCGCCATCTTGTAGAGGAGAGAAAGTGGCAATAAGAATGTTACATTTATTTTACTTTATCTCTTCAAACCCAGGCAGGAGAAAATAAAAATAAAATAGTTGATTTTCGTTTTTTTACGGATATCTCCGGAAGTAGACGGAATTTTCTAAATTTCTCGACGGCATGTCAATCACCCTTAGATTGTGCAACTTTGCCCCAATTTAACCGACCTCGTATCTCTTACGGTTTTCGAGATACCCATACAAAGAAACGAATTTGTAGCACCCTGTATAAGCACACATAGGTATGCCTTTTCCACAGGTCTTAAAAATGAATTTATTAAGACTTACGATTTTCTGGGTGTGAACGACGTTCTAAGGGATTGAAGAAAATTATATTTTATAGAAAGTGACACAAAAATCCGCATTTTTCCAAATTTCGACTTATGACCTTTTAAGTGCCGACCACAAAATTAGTATTAAGTAACTTCTACTTTCTTTAACAACTCGACATGCTGATCTACTTTTTGTGGAGTAAACTAAACAAGGAAAACAAAATAAAACACAAAACAACATTAAAATATTTCTTATTAATATTCCTATTATAATAAGTTAGAAATTAAATTCCTTTCTTTGACATACCACACAAAATAATAAATTAATACCCTATTGAACAACAGGAAAGCGGACTAATAATTTGAAAACGCAGGAATAGAGAATAGAGAGTAGTTCTAAAATACAGTGAGGGATGTTTGTGAGCCTGTGTTAAATTTAAAAATTTTAGTTTTCTATAAGGGTTTTTAGATTTACTTTTGTGTTAAAACTATGTCCACCAAAACACATTATATTTCTAGCGAGTATAAAAGTGTGTGTTTTATTTACTGTATTTCATATTGTTAAAAGCAATATCTAATTAATTTTCAAGTATTCACTCAGACTTAGACCATTAATGCCGCCCAGTTTCTTAAAGTATGGATACTTTATTCTTCAAATATTTCCTATGACAACGATTGTTAATACAATTGTAACTATAGTAATTATTCTAGGAATAAAGTTATTCGGGCGTTGAGAAACTGGCACTAAATCGAGGCCGCTACCTACATATCTATTACGAAGCTTATGATTACTAATTATCGAATACTAAATATCAAAGTATCAAAGAGAAGGTACTAGTATCTACTCGATACTTGAAAAAGTATCAATTGCACACCGTCACTGGATAACAGTGCTGCTAGATCTAAACGCATAGAAAGCGCTAGATTTAGGATTGAAAATGGCAGCAATCATAATATGGCGTCATACTTTTCTTTTTGGCGCACGCCAAACATGTCCACTGTTCACACTGAAGCAAGATTTTACTTCAGTAGGTATATTATTATAAATTTGCCTGTTTAATATTTTACATGAAAAATTAGGAAACACTGACATTTTTAAATAATTTTGTTATTTGGTTAAAGGAAAAAAAACTAACACATTTTTCAAAATTAAGAGTATATTGTAAAATAAAAAAATCAACAATTTAAATTATTGACGTTCTAGAAGTTGTAATTTTCCCAAACAGATGTTAATATTCTTATGGCAGATTTTTCAATAACCCTCAGGATCTGCCCTTTCAGGCGCTAGCCAGTTTTTAAATTCTTAATCTTATTCCCATTCTGTTTTAAATTTTTAAGCATATTTTCTTTTTTGCCTTACTGTAGGTAAGATCTGATGGGTCATCAGCTAAATAAGATTCATCAGAACTAATAATTAAAAACATACATTCGATTTTAAAATGTTGATATTGTGTATCAATTTACTCACCTCATGCTAATATACATTCAAAATATTCAAAAACTACAGACAAGATACGTCACACGATACAAATCGATGGATAAATATGATATGAAAAGGTAATTGTTTAGGCAAATACTAGGCAAACGCGAAAACTAACCGCAATCGCAGCAGGTCGCTTCTGGGAATTCCCGAAATCCGAAATAAGTCGTTTGCGACGCGACGTCTGCATAGAGATGAAAAACCGAATTGTGTTCATAGTTTTATCGATTGTTCATTGATTATTTTTTTACGTTACTTTTAGTATTTGCATAGATCAATTGATACAATTACTTTGTTTTCGATTTTGAGGTAGAATTACGAGTCTTTGCGTAGATCGGTCGCCATACAGTGTGAAAACAGCAGATCTATCGTAAAAACGGTAGACCTGGTAGCACTGCTGGATAATAAAATAAACAGCTTATAAAATCTACTCTCTCATTACAACACATGGCGCGTAGTTGCCATTACTTTCGATTTTTTCCTTATCCTCGGAAATAATTTGCCAGGGCAGGCTGCACCTGCCCTTGCGTATCCCTGGCTACGGCCTTCAGTAGACGATTTTTGGATGAGAGTAATCGAAAATGACAGTTTAAAAAAGGTCAATCAATCAATCAATATATGCTTTATTATCTGATGAAAATGATTTCTCGTTGACAAAGCTGGTTAATAAAAAAAATTACACACAAAAAGTAGCATGAAACAATAATAAGAACAATTAATTATACACACTAAAATAAGAGTCCATAACTAGCACAAGTGCAAACACTAATATAAAGTTAAAAGTTAAAATTAAAACTAAAATCGAGAAGCAAAAACTTAAACTCCTCTATAACGTCATAGTCCTACAAGTAACATTAAAATCAAACCACAGTACATTACATGAAATTCAGTCATACTCAACTTAAACAATATATAATGCTATACAATATTAAAATCTATCCCGATAGTACTCCGTTAAACTAGAATATGCCCTCGCGCAACCAATAGAGCCTTCCTCTCCCTTTTAAATTTCTTTATTTCATAAATTTTTCTTATCTCTAAAGGCAAATGGTTAAATATCTTCCTGCTGTTAAAAATTATTGAATCCCGTATCAAGCTAGAATTAGGTATTGGAAGACCAATCATATATGATTGCCTCGTGACATAGTTTGGTGTGTTGCGTATTGTTTCTCTGAACTTTTTATGCATAAGACATGCAGTCTCTAGTATAAAGAGGCAACATAGAGTTAGAAGATTTTCTCTTTTAAATAAAGGTCTACAAGAATCTCCAACATTGGCCATACACAGGTACCTTATTGCTCTCTTTTGAATGACAAAGACACAATCAAATAACTGTTTGGTACATGTACCCCAAAAGCATATCCCATGGTGCGACTCTATCAGCGCGAAGTATGCATTTCTTGCCGCAATTTTACCAGTTCATTTGAAATAATTCTAAGGGCATAACAGTTGCTAGACACTCTGGAGATAAGTTGTCCTATGTGAGCTTCAAATTTCAGTTTAGCAGTTAATAACATCAGTCAGGTCCTCGCTTTTTTACCCCTCCAAAGTATGGTAGCATCGTCCGCAAAAATTGTAAAGCTACCAGAAATTTGTAAGTCAGCCATATCATTAATATACAAGAGAAAAAGTATTGGAACTCCACACTCCAATCCCTGCTTCATTGACATATTGCCACCAATGGAAACTGACTGTTCTCTGTTGGACAAATATGACCCGAACCAAAAAATACACAGACCTCTAAACCCATAGACTTCCAACTTCCGCAACAGTATTCCATGATCCACACAGTCAAAAGCCTTAGACTAAAGAGTAGTGTATGATTCGCTACAAAAAATGTGCATAGTTCAAGATATAGACATTACAAAATCAGTGACACTCTCCATGAGGAATGCATACACAAGATATCATCATCATAGTCACAATGTCTTGCCAGACATGTTGTGAACTCATAAAATGCACTAGGTCAGGACTGGAGGGTTGCGGACACGAAGATTGTCAATTGCCTTGAAAATTGTATTTCGCCATCTTTCGCGATTATTTGTCAGTTCGGTTGCTTTTGTGACACTAATATCTAGCAATTGTTTTGTCGCATCCACCCAACGTGTAGGAGAACGTGGGTCCGTTCGGGGCATGGCCCTGGACAACAAGTTTTTCCATATTATCACTTCTATGAATATGGCCGAAAAACGTCAGGATGCGCGTCGAAACAATGGAGGATAGTCGCTTTGGATTTCCAAGTTCGCTTAATATAGAAACGTTAGTTCGGTGGGCTGTATAAGGGACTCTTAGCATTCTTCTCCAGGTCCACATTTCAAATGCGTCTATGCGGTGGCGATCTGCCTTTCTAACGGTCCAAGTTTCAGAGCCATACAAAAATATTGAAAAGACAAGAGACCGGACCAGCGACATTTTGGTGGATTTGGTGATATTATTGTCACGCCATATTTTAGTCAGTTTGTCAGTCGTGCTTGTTGAATGCGCCGACGAATTTCAACCTCACAACCACCTGAATTGTCTATCAAGGAACCGAGGTATACAAAACTTTGGACTACCTAACAACGACCTACTGATGTGATTTCTGTATGATTGTTATGTTCCCTATCTACGATCACAACTTTGGTCTTGTTGTAGTTGATACTGAGTCTTGTTGTAGTTGATACTGAGACCACACGTTGCACTATATTGTTCTAAGGTGTTGAATACATTTAATAATTCATCCTGAGAAGCAGCAATAAGAGTAGTATCGTCGGCAAACCTTAAATTAGATATCTTGATTCCACCAATAGTTACACCACCATTCCAACCGTCCAGTACCTGTCTCATCACAAACTCGGAATAGATGTTAAACAACATCGGCGATAAAACACAACCTTGACGAACTCCTTTCTTAGATATGTTACCGTCAATTCTTACTCGAGCTGTGTTGGACTCATAGAGCTGTTGTATAAGAAATATCAGGTGGTCAGGAACTCCCATGGAGAGAAGAATTTTCCATAGTTTAGGCCACTTTACGTTGTCAAATGCCTTAGAGTAGTCCACAAAGCAGATATAGACTGGGAAGTAATGCGCCCTAGCTTTCTCAACAATTTGCCTCAAGTTCAAGATCTGTTCTCGTGTACCACGTCCCTTTACGAAACCTGCTTTCTCTGGAGATATTTGCCAGCTAATAAAACCCTCTAAACGAGATTGCAGAATATATAACATAACCTTGCATGAATGGGAGATCAATGAGAGTAGACGATAATTGTTTGGGTTTTTCGGAGATCCTTTTTTATGTAGAGGAACAAAGATTGAAGTGCTCCATTCACACCGGAGGACTAAATTTTCTGACAAATACGATGTAAAAAATGTAGGCCGTCATCGTCTAAGCACTTCAAAGTTTCGGCTGAAAGCGCATCAATGCCTGTAGCTTTACCGGTTTTTAGTTTCCTAACGGCCTGTTCAACTTCCGAAAAAAGAATATCCGGTTCACGCTCGTAATTTAAAAAAGGAGCTTGAATGTGAACATCGGAATAGAGGTTTTCACAATATGTGCGCCACACCTCAATAATCTCGTCCAAGCTAGTGATGAGATGTCCATCGGTGTTCTCAACTGACCAAGTTTTGGGTTTAAAGTTCCGATTGAGAAATTTTATCTTTAGGAACATCTCTCTTGGATGGCTTGTGTTGGCATGGGCTTCTATTTCCCTGCAGAGTTCTTGAAGAGAGGAGTTTTTAACTTGGCGGCAGAGTCTTTGGATTTCACGTGTTAATTGTCTATACCGATCTTGCTTTGCGGCAGAATTCAGACCTGAGATCTTAAGCTCTCTACGTTCCTCAATGACGGATAATGTATGGGTGGTAATCCATGGCTGTTTAGGTTGTGTGCTGCGTTTTGGTTGAGTTGTTTGGGCAGCTTGTGTTAGAATACTCTTAAATGTTAACCACATATTATTGGAAGAAGATTCATTCGTCATCGAGGCACTCTGAAAAATCTGAGAACATTTTTACCGAAAAGAGGCAGGGTAAACGATTTCCGTTGAAAGTTTCTGCTTGGAACGTGGACATACCTTCAGCTTAAGCTGGAGTTCACAAAGAAGGAGTTGATGGTCCGAGCCACAATCGGAACCTGGTAGAGTTTTACAAAGACTGATAGATGACTTCCACCTTGTTCTAACCAAAACGTAATCGATTTGATTGCGATATCGCCGATCTGGTGAGACCCAAGTATACAAACGTCGTGGGTGTTGTGCAAAAAGGGTGTTGGCAATTGAGAAGTTGTCAATACAAAATTGGAGCAGACGTTGGCCCCTTTCGTTTCTGGCACCAATATCGAATTTACCAATATGTGCCTTAAGATGTTCATCTTCTACTGTTTGGCCAGCTTTAGCGTTAAAATCGCCAAGGACAAGAACCATCTCGCGATTTGATAGGGATGCGAGTGTAGATTCAAGATCGTTGTAAAATGATTTCACAGTGTCATCATCCGACTTAGAAGTAGATGCATATAACTGCACAATATTGATCGGTGTAGGGGTCGCATTGATGCGTAACCTGATTATCCTCTCACTGACACACTTGTAACCGAGAATAGTCCTTACGTGAGCTCTCGCCACCCAAAAGCCAACACCATTGATGCTTTCGTTAGAATTACCCGAAAAGCAAATGAAATTGTCATTTCTGGAAGTGAAGTGTCCCGAACCCCTATAATGAGTCTCAGACAGACCAGCGACCGCAATATTACTTCTTGTGAGCTCGTTTTCGAGAATATTGAGCTTACCGGTCGCTTTAAGACCTCTGACGTCCCATGTTGCCAGGCGATGTTTGCGGCGAGTCTTGAAAGTGTCATCAGTACTGAATTTCGCACAAGAAGCCTGATGGTGGCACCTCTTGTGCCCGGTCACCAATTTCACACTGACCTCCCCGGACGAGGAACAGCGCCGATTGCCAGTCGGAGAGCGAAGCCTTTCATCCGAGGCCTCGCTGTTGCTACCTGTACTCATTTCAAGAGTTCAGAGATATAAGACAGCACAAAAAGAAAACAAATCAAAAGAGTTGGAAAGTGACTTGAGGAAAGTAGAAAAAAGGAAGCTTCAGAAGAATTGGAGGAAGGAAAAAAATCTGGAACAATCACAAAAATGTTTAGCAGCTGTCCAGCAAGAACTTTTAAAATCCAAAAGTAACTTTTTTATATTTTTTGTTTAATCACCTTTTATTCTAGGCTAAATAAATGTTTCAAAATTTAACACCAAAAGTGTAGTAAATTCACAGAAACCCAACCGGGAAAATATAAAAACCGACCGGGAATTAGCCGGAAATTTGGTTTTAGATTTTTTGTTTCAGTATTTGCCTACTAGTTATAGGAGTTAGGTCAAACACCAAAGTTGAAATCAAGTCGTCAAATAGAGGCGGACTGCGCGCCAACGTCGTGACGACTTAATTTATTTATTTATTTATGTTTCAAGTTAGTCGGCTCAGAGTTGTCAAGAAGTTGCGACGACGTTTGAAGTATAAGTCGGGTCGCATTAGTCATACATCAGCCCGACGTCATTTTGTTGCTTAGGAATGATATTCTCACATCTGCACTACATTACACTACTGGGTCATATGCGGACTAGAAGTGGATTACATTTCAAAAGAAATTAAGTGTTTCTATTAAGCTTTACTGTATAGACAACGGCCTTACTATAAGGGTAACCTGCAGATGGCCCACTTCATATTAATAAAGCTTATGAGACCAATGGTAAATTATATGTGATAACTTTAACTTGCAGAGTGTAAGAGGCTGCTGTATTATCTGATAATTGAGATTTATAAGGTTAATGCCTGAGAATGCTTATTCGATATTGTAACTTAAAGAGCGAAAGAGACGGATTAAGATTTATATCCTCAAAACCTGAAAATTATGTACAATATTTCAACCAGAGGAGTGTAGGGAACTGCTTTGTCATGTATCGAGTCTTGTGTAGATGAAAGGGCTCTGTTTACTGGTGGTCCAGGTATATGTACCCTCTGTCTGTAAGTGGACTCCGCTTACTTGCGGACCAGATACTTGTGTCCTGTGTATGTAGGCGGGCTCCGTTTACTGGCGCACCAGATACGTGCACCCTCTATGTGTTAGTCGGGATCAGCTTGCTGGTGGGCTAGATACTTGCACCCTTCCGCTACGGCAGTTCAAAGGGATGGTGAAGGACTTTTTACTTTCGAAGGCATTTTGTTCTTTAGCTGCCTTTGAGAAGTGTGACCTAATATTTTGAAATAAAAAACATAAATATGTGAAAACTTTTATTTTCTTGTAATATTGTTTGGTTGATGCTTTTAATTACTTTAGAGTCTTAATGTTTTTTTTATATGTTTTAATCCTATTTTTAGCACTATATTTTAACCACTCATGTAATTATATGTATGATTTTTTTTGACATTTGTTTGATTTGTGTGTATTGTAATTATAGTACTGATACTAATAAAAAATCTGAATCTAAGGTTGATTAGACACGGCTAACTGATAAACGATGTTGCGCGATGTCTTAATTTATACCCATCTTCGGCTGACGTGATCTAGTTTCAGGCACAAAGTATTCTCGGTTCGACCTACCAATTTTTATACAGCGCCAATCGAGAATCGATATTGATTTTGAAGAATATGACTTTCCGTTTGACAACTATATGTGTTCTTATTGTTATCGTCTCCTAATGCTAAGGTATTGTTATTTTTTTTTTAAACTATTTCCCATATACAGTATGATCTGATCTGTATCAGAAATAAATGCCAGTACAGTAGTTTTCGCGGATGACTCAAATGCCTTGATTAATTCAGTGCCAAGTGAAACCAGGACAGATTGTGCAATATTGTGTCTGATATGGTACAGTGGTCAGAAAGAAACGAAATTCATTTGAATTCTGAATAAACTCACTCTATGGCATTTATAACAGGACCAAAAATATAGATAGGAGTATTCTAGTAAGACTTCTAAATATTGTTAAGATCCTGGGTGTAACCGTCAATGCGAAATTCTCATGGGAAGAGTTATGTGCAAACAATTTGTCGAATGTTTAACTCACTAGCTTTTTTCTTTCGAAGACTGAGACCCTTTGTTCCAGATTTTACATTTTTCTCGGTGTACTATAGGAAGGCCTTTAGTAATTTATCATACAGATTTATATGTTGTGGTAATGCGGCCTGTGTGGTAGCTGCTTTCTCATGTTAGAAAAATATATTGCGAATATTTGCACAAGTACCAAGAAAATTTTTATCAATTTATATTTATTTCCATGCAGTGTATGTCAAAAATAGGAAACTTGAATATATATCAGGAAACAACATTCATGGCTTCAACACACAATAAAAAAAATCAACTCTCTTTGCCACAATGCAGATTCGGTCGATTCGTATTTACAGTAAGGTACCGACTGAAGAAAAATTTATTACTTCAATAAAAAAATTAAAAATAAATTATAAATAAATAAGAGCTTTATATAGGTTGGTGATATTTGTTTTTTGTTGTTTGACGTATTCTATATCCTTATCAGATTGTATATTGTATATCAGATACATATATTAGGCATACTATGGAAATTAAATTTTGATCCAGTGGCGGTTCGCCGGTTGAAAACAGGTGTATAGGTGGGAACAAGTCGCATTCGCCATTTTAGCAAAGTTGCAGATATTTTATCTAAGGTAAATTAAGTAAAAGTGAGGTAAGGTAAATAAAATCTTTGCTAAAATGCGAATGCGTCTTTTTTAGTTCCCACCTATACACCTGTTTTCACCCCGCGAGCCGCCACTGTTTTGCTCTTATTTTTATAAAACATTGCAACAATTGATCAAATTAATATTTATAAGGCAAACAATCGTTTTGATTGTTATAGGTTCATTAGAACAGAACTGGTGTTTGTTTTTCATCAAATAATGCTAGAATATTTATTCTGTTTTCAGTGAACACCAAGAAAATGAATCGCAGAGAAGATGGGAATTCGATTTTAATAAATAATGAAGCAAGTGCGTTCAAACTCGCCCTTGTAGAACCACAGAATGACAGGTGATTTTTAAATAAATACTTATACTGAGTAAAATATAATATACATTATTTCTAATAACAGTGTGATAATATGTAGTGGTGTATTTACAAATTACAAATAGGCAATACAACATATCAGTACATTTAACTACAGATCAAAGAATGGAGATATTTTCAGCCAGCTACAAATTTTGTTTTCTTCATTATAGGCCTCGACAGCTTCTAACTTTGCATTAGAAAGCTGATTCAATGGCCTTTTAATATCATGTATTGTATCTGGGTAGTTAATTTGCAAACTATATTCTTTTGTTTTTTTTTATGGGATTAATAAACGTCTTATTATTATTATTATTATTATTATATTAGATATTTTATTATTAATTTATTGCTACTTGTCTGGAAACTTATCCTATGTCAAATTGACCATATATGGTTATCAGTGTATTTCTGATGTTATTCTCGTTGTTGTTCATGTTTACTGTAGTCATAGGTTTTCTGTTTTATTGAAAAATAAACAGATTAAGTGAAGTGATTGTGTGCTTTACTTAAAAAACAAACATTGGTCAGTTAATTTCATTAGGTTAACCAAGTTTCCAAAATGTGCACCGTTCATTCGGATTCCCAATCACATTTAATATACATTTTTTATGAATTCAACGTCTGCTTCAGAGCAACTGACAATAACAGTAATATCCAGTGGCGGCTTCTTGAGTTGTGGCGCCTCACTAGGTTCATGTTCACTAATGCAGGTACACTAAATAGTTTTTCAAAAAAAGTTATTAACGTTAACGAGACATTTCATACGTTATATATACCTATACCTATTCGTACTGCAATGACTTACTTCGGTCATAAAATATATACCTAAATTTAATGTATTCGTGAATGAAATTGCCCGAGACATCGAGCGAGATATGCATGCATTCCTATTTTGCTGAATGTTTTCCGAGGCGATCCTGGTATCGCCGCATTTTCGCACTGGGAGTAAGTTTCGAGTCATTGGAACGTGAGAAGACAAGGTGTAAGAGATATATTCTACAAATATGCGATTGTTTACATCTCTATTATACTTTCTCTTCCCACGTGAGAGCTGTTCTAATGACTCGCCTCGAATCCACGTCCTGTTCGGAACTAGATCCAATTAAGTAAGGGTTAAATTTTCTCTAATAGTTCTTGGCGGTTTCGGGGTAGGGGAACACGATCACGAGTCCCAAAGAACTGTAGCTTTTGCGGATTAAAAATCTGAAAACCGATGATTTTGAGGTTTCGATAGTTTTCGCAACCTCTACTGGCTTCAAATAGAGAAATGTATGGCCGTTCAAGATAGAAAGATGAAATTCAGTGAATGGGGGCAGATTTCTCTTCGAAATGTCAAGTCTTTCAGCTTTGTTGGGGATAGATACTTGGGGCTGTGGCCGAAGAAGTCCTATTTTCACATATTGTTCACTTCTCTACTGTTTCGTTTATGATTGGGTGACTTGAAGGGTAAATGGTTTGTGCAAACAGAAGGGTAATATCTACAACAAAGGAATTTTATTGTTGATGTTAACCGTTCAGATGAACATGCAGTCAACTTTACTGAACTATATAGGTTTGCTAAGATGAGGTATGAAGGCGTTCTAACATCTTCCAAAAGCAGTATTAAATCCAGTTGGTCGATGTAACAAATAACCTCATTTTATGAGGATGTTTTTCTTGAAACTTAAATTGAGCTTTGGAGTGTGTTACAAATTTTATGCCCATTTTTTAATACCAATATTTCCTAGAGTGGGGGAATAACTTCCCAGAAACAAACCGCGCGCAAAGCGCAACTTATTTAGGTTCCGTCATTTTGGTTTTCAAAGCCACGAATGATGACGAGACGCGATGCCATGCGTGATTGGGTGGATTGCGGTTTGCAGGCAATATTTTAAGGTTGCCATTGTTTGTCAACACGCCAAGTTCATCATCGAACATTGTTGATGAAGTCATAGATGATTATTAATCATGAGCGCACGAAAGCAAGAAGAAAAAAGACAAAAACTGTAGGTCATTACTATTCTGTTTATTACCCAGGTCATAGGCTACAACACCGTCTCAGGCACAATACCGAAGCACTCGACTCGCGTTTCGCTAACCCTGTTAGCATTAGCATAGTTTTGTATTCTGTCAAGATGTCAGAGGCCTTATGAAAATGGCTTTTCCTGAATATTTCCCGGATGATTGGCACCGGTTTATTAATGACTCTAGGCGGAGTTTGAAATGTTTTTTTTTGCACAATAGCAATAAATAGGACTCCATACTAATTGGGTACTCAACCAAAATGAAAGAAAAATATAATATCATAGCCTGAGTCATGGAGAAGAGATTAAGTTTCATGCAGATCAACGGGCAATTTGTGTGCAATTAAAGATGGTTAACTGGCTCCTCGATCAGCGAAGTGGTTGCAAAAGATTGGCTGGCTTTTTGTGCCTCTGAGATAGCAGAACCAAGCAAGATCACTAGGTGAGAAGGGAGCGGCATATGAGATATAACATGGTTGCTGAGAATTTTAATGCAGTTTTTGAACCCTTCGTTAGACAAGACAAATTATCTTGCCTCCATTGCAGATATAAAGCTAGGCGTAGTGAAACAGCTTGTGACAGCTACATAGGACGAATACCCGGGCTAAGTAAAGAAAAACTTGATGGTCCTCATATCAGAAAGCATTCTGCTTTGGTAGACTCCATGAGTGAATATGAGCGAAATGCGTGGACGCCATTTGTCTTGATTGTCAGAAACTTTTTGAGCATCCACAATGCACAACACAACATATTCAGTAATTTTAGAGTCTTTGGATGTAATATGAGCATCACTTACAAAAATTTGGTTGACATCAGCGAAGAACAACGGGATATTAAAACAATGGAAAACGCTATCAGGGAAAATAGGATACACACATGATGACATATTACTGCTGGAAAGGTCAAATCCAGAATGTTCCACAAGAAAAGTTTATCACTAGTTGTTAACTAGCTTTTCCTTTTGTATATGCTGATGGACTCTTTTGAAGACCAAGTGTTATTTTAGTCACCAGGAAAAAATAAATTAGGCCATGTTTATTTGATATGTTATTTCATTGTTAGTCATTGGAGTGTTGCTGTCATATTACGTTGTTTTTCATTTCATTAAACTGTTAGGAAATTAAATTATATATTTTTTTATGTTTCATATCTTATAATCCGATCCATAGCGTAACCGAAAATGGGGTAGGTAACGTAATCACGCTATTGCCATAATATCTAAAAACTTCTAGCTTTTAGACGAAAATAATTATTAATTTAGGAAATATGTCGCAAGACAGACTTGATAGACTAAATCTGATGATATTTTTGAATTCTGCGCCCCAAAATTATCCAAGAACACTTGAAATATGATAGGCATCAAAATTATTACAAGTGTATAGCTAGTGATGAACCATTAATTTTTATTTTTCTTTCAGCTTAGTGGGGAAACATTTCAATGATAGCGAATTCGAAAATGAACGTCTAAATTTGAACACGAATATAAAGAGTGAAATCACCGATAGTGAGGATGACATATTTGATGAGTTAACCGATAAAAAAGGATTTTTTAAATTGAAAACGGAGATAAATAGGTATTTTTTGATTTACCATACTACCATATTTCTGGTTTGTAGACAAAAAAGGATTTTTTTTTGGTAAGTAAATTGATATTGGGAGTTATCAATGGTTGGATTTAAATAACAAAATTTCATGAATGAAGTAATCGAAGAGAGAGAAATTGGCTTGCAAAATTTTTATTTTATTTTTATGGCTAGTAGTATTAGCTGTTCTCATTATTATGCTAATTTGTCAGTTAAAATGTGACTACTTTATCATAATAAAAAAACGAGTTGACATTATCTTTTCTCGTATGTTACGTCGTCGTCTTTAAAATAGATAAACAAGAAATAACTGTAGCAACCTTTTTATATTGCATTATCCCATAGTGCTATTCGATCTACTCAGTTATGTCCGTGGCCTTATCTAGTTTGTGCTGGTCTTTGAGGTAGTGGGTGCCTGTATTTATTGGGCGTGACTTTACCACCAAAGATTTGATGCTGCTTTTGAAGATCTCTATATCGTTATCTAAAGCAGTATAGCTTTGCTACAATGGAGTAAATATAAGGGTTCCAGCATTTTTCAAAATTGGTCTTAAATCACTTTAATAACAATTCAAGTGTCTTCCTACACTACAGGAAGTTCTACATCTTAGTGTCAGTTTACCCCTAGAACTAACAATCACCCTAAACCTAACATAATTTACTTCGAAACACTGTTACTACTATTTACAATATTGAATAATATGCAGAAAATTAGGTTCTAACAAATATTGTTTCATGACACCTAAGCGTAAGGGTGCGATTATGTTTGAGCTGTCGTAACTATACGAGACAGCTTCACCAGAGTATAACAAACCAATGAGTAGCGATATAAAGCATCGGCACCTTTGATGTTCAAGGGACCGATTCCGGCAGAGTGGATGACAGAAAGACATCCTATTTGTAAACTGCTCAAACCATGAAGTGGCTCGATAGGAAGCGACTCTGCACTACACTATAAGAAACTTGAAGTGGAAAATTGCTAAAGTTTCATATTTGAATCCGACTCAGTATAATTTAAAGCTTTTCTATAATTAGTGGTTTTTCCTACTTCCTGTCACCTTTGTCGATAATAATTTCTGAAGCTTTCATCATAAAAATATATGTTACTTATATTTCTTCTATGAGTTATTGTTAAAGGAATCTCAATAGTTTCTTGGGATTTTATTTAAATAATTAGTTTCCTTTAATGAGGGCGCATTGAGAGAAAAATGAACCCCTGTATTTCATGATTTCATTTATCATGTTAAGTTGATGTCAATTTTTAACCTAAATAAAGCAATTTGAGCTTACACCCCTCTGGTTTGGAGGTTATTGAAGAGGTGTAGTGTAGCAGAGGTTTTTGATAGGTAGTAGAAAAAGATATATTGTACGACGTTTTCAGCGGTTCTCAAATAGACATTTCTTATTATACTAGTTTCAGCAACTTCTTGTTATTATTAATAGTACTCCATTTCTTTAAATTACGATAAGTTATATTTACAAACGTATTGGGTACATTTTTTGAACCTTTGAATCGAGGAGGAAAATTAAAACTTGCAACAGCACAAACACTTTTTTTTATTAATCCTGTGACTGTTATCGGTAGGCTGAGGAGTTGTAAGTCAGGAGTACTTACTTACCCGAGTTGTCTTAAGGGATTCTAACCCTCACACCCACTCTTATGAATGAAGACAATGGTGTTCCTAAGTCGTCCTAGATTAACTAGGACTCAATACTGACCACGTAATGCCAATGCTTTTAATTATTTATAGTTAAAGGTCGCTGTGCTTTACATTTATTATTATATAAATATACCTACTTATACTAAATACTAAGACATAACGAATATAATAATGCTTATAATAAATTAGTGGTTGCTATCATATAAACAATACTAGCTTTAGACATAAACATTACGGTAACAATTTACCGTTACATAACCCTATTAATAAACAATGTTACTCAAAACTATGAGCACAATTTAACAATACCATATCTAGATCAAATAACTTAAAAAATATTGCTTTAACCCTTTTGCTTAAAGAGAACACACACAGCTTTAAACGCTACTATTTACATACATACATACATAAGTTTTCATCAATCAGAGTAAATTATTATGGAATGAAAAATGCAATAATTTTAATCAACTAAGTATACATGTGATAGGATTTTCAATTTCCGAATGCCTTTTTTATCAGTACTGTTACATTTGAGATGTCTATTATTAAATTTTAAAGTATAAAATATTTTTAGTCTTATAAATAGTTTTAATACAACAAGGATGGAGAAGTAAATATGTTCTATATTGTTGTGGAGGATTCATTCTTACCCTGGAATTGATTGCCTTTGGCTCCACAAATGATTAAATTTGGTTTAAATTGTTATAGAGCCACTTCGGCCCAGGCTCAAGGTGTAAACTGCACAAGTGCAAGTTTAGTGACCCTAATGAAATGTGTACCTAATTTCTTCGATTTGATATCTAGTCGGATATCGTTTTCAAGAAAAGCAAAAAACTAAAAATGAAAATGGTTAGCAAATACAATAAAACAGTAAAAAGCTCTTGCAGATTTCAGGCTTTGAACTGACTTTCAAAAGTCAGTTCAAAGCCTGACAATCTGCAAGAGCTTTTTAGTGTTTTATTGTATTTGCTAACCATTTTCATTTTTAGTTTTTTGCTTTTCTTGAAAACGATATCCGACTAGATATCGAATCGAAGAAATTAGGTACACATTTCATTAGGGTCACTAAACTTGCACTTGTGCAGTTTACATCCTTGAGCCTGGGCCGAAGTGGCTCTATAACAATTCAAACCAAATTTAATCATTTGTGGAGCCAAAGGCAATCAATTCCAGGGAAAGGATGGAGAAATTGTACTTTTTCAGATATATTCACGAGATAATTAGAATTTTTTTCGTCTGTACATTTGTTCTCAAACTGCAAGTTGAAAATACTTTCAAGGCTGTATATACAATGTACCCACCTTTCTGGTAGTGATGATAAACCACCAAAAGTACCTTTGGTTACATCAAAAGCTTTAAAATGAGACAGAAGTTTGTCTAAATCAATACTAGTACATTCTCTGCTAAAAGAATAGCAAATATCACATGAATGTACTTCCAGACAACTTTTCATCAAATATCCACAGACATAATAGAAAGCATTCTGTGTTGAAACGGTTTCTTTATGGTAATTGCAATCAGGAAAATTAAATTGCTGCCTCCTTATTAATAATTTCTACCATGTCCATGGATTTTAAACTAATGAGAACATCATCTAAATCCTCCCTACATATCATGTGATTTGAGTGGAAATAAATCTGCACAAATAATTTTCTGAAGGCACTTTGAAACTGTATTGGTGTGGGATTTATGCAATTGTCTCCCTCTTGCCTTACACTTCCAAAGTTTAAAAGTTTTTGCCATAAATTGAGAAGAACTCTTATTGTAATAGACCAACATTTAATAATCTTGACCATTTTTGTTTAATACCTTTAAATTTGGCAAAAAATCCAAAGCTTCGTTTAAAAATTCTAACTATGAATCAGATCCGTCAACTAAATTCCTAACTTTATAAGGATTATTTAATGATAGGGAGTTCAAGATATCAAACAGATTATTAAAATTTTCTACAATTTAAATTGTTGCAAAAGTTTCATTTGGAAGTGCATCCAAACTCATGTATGTATCCATACCACTGGCAATTGAGTGGCTCACTCAAAAGTTGAGCGGCATAACTCACTAATTTTTTCAAAAGTTGTGGGATTAAGCAGGACGCCCACAGAATCGGCAAAGACCGGCCCGGTGCGGCCAGCACTGCCGGCATAAGTTGCTATCTACGTTATTAAACGACATGCCGTTCCGCGCTGTTGCGATTAAATGGGCGCTGCCTCGTTTAATAACGTAGATAGCAACTTATGCCGGTCGTGCTGGCCGTACCGGGCCGGTCTGTGCCGATTCAGTGGGCGCCCTGCTTTAAGGTGAGAATTAGTGAGTTTGGGTGCACACCTGTAGAACTGCTTTTTATCGGAATTATAGAAACATTTAATGAATGACCAAGACGTTTTTCTACCCTGAAAGCAAAAGGTGTGCTGCCTTAAGTTACTGCGGGTGGCCTTAATTAAATGACATGGGTCCTCCTACGTGAAACTTTGTATTTTGAGGTGTAATTCCTAGACATTTAGTCAAATCAATAAAATTCGAGCCCATGTCACTTGCTATGCCTTCCACTTTTAAATTTATATACTTTAAATTTAAAATACAATCTTCTAAAATAATACGAAGATTATCACCCTTTAGTTGAGTGCCTACAATCGATACAAAGGATGCATTGTTTATCCTTATCAGCCATTGTCTTCATTTTGATTTCAAGGACCTTATATACGGATTTATTGTGTAGTCCTGGTTGACAGTGCAGCATTTCAGCATATATAGTTGGTGAAAGGTGAGAAGGTACAACACGATTATCTTTTCTTACATTCATTGGTTGAACATCATCCAAATTCACCCATTTTGTTTCTTCATCTTTTGAAATACTAGGACCTGAAAGTGATAATGAGAATGAAGATATTGTTGATAC
>JAEQML010059703.1:0-28219 GCA_016904865.1 Pissodes strobi | reverse complement strand
TGTAGCTTTGACCGTTTCAAATATAGCAATAATAGTGGAATTACCTAAAATTTATTTAAAAATATATAATAATATAATACTTCGGAACCTCTTTTTTACTATACTTCTTTGGTTTCATGAGAGTGATTTTTCAAGGCCACGTCACGACATGGTTTATGTTTTCGTCTCGCATTACGGAATTTTCGTATCGTTGATTCGACGACTAACCCAAACTAACCAAATCTATCATAATTGATTATACCGTATCGGCACCGGCACCGGCTCAAATAACTACAATAAGTTGAGACTAAGTGAAACTAACCGAAAGTTGGTTCGACGAATAGCCCAAACTAACCAAATCTATTAAAATTGATTATAACATATCGGAACCGGTTCAAATGACTAAGATAAGTTAAAACTAAGTGAAACTAATCGAAACTTGATTCGACGATTAACCAAAACTAACGAAATCTATTAAAATTGATTATAACGTATCGGAACCGGTCGAAATGATTAAAATAAGTTGAGACTAAGTCAAGCTAACCGAAAGTTGAATCGACGACTAACCGAAACTAACCAAATCTATTAAAATTGATTATAACATATCGGAACCGCTTTAAATGACTAAAATAAGTTGAGACTAACTGAAACTAACCGAAAGTTGAATCGAAGACTAACTCAAACTAACAAATCTATTAAAATTAAATATAATCGATACGTTATAATTAATTTTGATAGATTTGTTTTTTTAGGTTTGTGACATCCCGTTTTGGTCATTAATTCTTCTGTCTTCATCTGTCGAGACGCTAAAGGGTCGTCTTTTTCAGCTTGTAAGGTACGAGTCCTTTACCAGAGAAGCCTTTCAGACGTTAAGTCGATTTTAAAATTTATTTTACGCCGTCATTTGAGGCGGATTTTGTCGACTAACAACGTAGTGTTTCCCGTATTAGCCGTTGCGATTTGTTTTCGATTAAGTTGAGTGCTGTGAATACAGGGAAAATCTTGCCCAGAGCAAGTATTTTTGAAACGGTTTCCTTTTTCTGTTGAAGGCAGCCATTTTAGTACCTGGCGGTATTTTTTTATGTTCCGTATAGGTTTCGCCCTCCGTTTAAGAGAGGGCCTTTCCCCCTCCGGGCAGGAGATAAATGACGTTCCACCGGACGAGGATTTAGAAGTCCTTTCACCAGGCGGAACCTTGTTGGTACGCCTGCTTGTCAGGACTGCTGTAGTTCTGGCCCAGCGGAGCTAGCTTACCTCGTGTGACCAGTTCGTCCATTGGACCGGCGAGACGTGTTGGATGCCGGAGGTTATTTTTCACCCAGCCGGGGTGGTGGATGTTGGAATTTTGGTGAAGGAAAACAAAGAGATAAGTGTGTAGATTCAAGTTAGAATTAAATTACTGTATCTGGAATAACTGTCAATTTTATATTAGCGCACCCTCTGTCCTATTAAGTTATTGCGACCAACTTATCCTAGCGTTTTACGTGATCACGACACCGCGCGGTAGACCAAACCCAAGTTTTCTTTTTACTACCCCAATTACTCGCGGGGGTTCTTAGGCGTTTATGTGGTGCCTATTTCATTTTCATTCAACTTTAATATTCATAGAGTTTTGGTCAACCACTGATATTTTTTTCTTTTATACTTAGAGCTAAATTTATTATTATTAGATAGTTTAGTTTTTTGGGGTTCAAACCACCCTCCATCATCGGTATCATACCTGAATCTGTTTTTATCAAAATTTTGGGCCTTCGCAATTTATTTGTATGTACGCTTTTGTGTTTATCGCTATTTTTGGCTCAATTACTTTTACGTTCTTGTATTTATCGCTATTTTTTTTGAGCTCATCTAGATCTTTTCAAATAAAGAGATAGTATTGTATTTGCGGCGTTTTTATTTGAATAGACAATTTTTTGTAGTATAACATTTCAGCTCGCCTAACCCTCCTTTGCGATTCTTACCGGCAAGGTTTATCTTGAGGAACCGACGTCTTGCAGCAAGTTCCAAGAATAACGCGGCTATCTCCAGTTTGGTGCGTAACGAACTCGGTGACGCCAAAAGAACCTCTCTCCGGAGCAGCGGGCAAATTGCGCGCTCACTTTACAACTTGATACAGTATTCCGATCTTGCCGGGTATTTATTTTAACGGGGGAGATCTGGTCGAATTCGGTAAGTATATATTAGTACTACTCTCGGTGGAACTCGTCATAGCTCCACGAGCATCGAACAACATAAAGATCATTACTCGTCTAAACAATAAAAAAAATAATAATATTTCTATTACGCAGAAAGCGCGTCGTACGTTATAATCAATTTTAGTAGATTTGGTTAGTTTATGTTAGTCGTCGTTGCAACTTTCGGTTAGTTTCACGTAGTTTCAACTTATTTTAGTCATTTGAATCGATTCCGATACATTATAATCAATTTTAATAGATTTGGTTAGTTTGGGTTAGTCGTCGATTTAACTTTCGGCTAATTTCACTTATTCTCAAATTATTTTAGTCATTTAAAGCGGTTCCGATACGTTATAATCAATTATTTGGTTAGTTTGGATTAGTCATCGATTAAACTTTCTGTAAGTTTCACTTAATCTCAACTTATTTTAATCATTTGAACCGGTTCCGAGACGTTATAATCAATTTTAATACATTTGGTTAGTTTGGGTTAGTCATACAATCAACGTTCGGTTAGCTTCACTTAGTTTCAGCTTATTTTAGTCATTTGAATCTTTTCCGATACATTAAAATCAATTTTAATAGATATAGTTAGTTTAGGGTTAGTTTGGATTAGTTTGGGTTAGTTTGAGTTGGATTCAACTTTCGGTTAGTTTCACGTCGTCGCAAGTTATTTTAATCATTTGACCGGTTTCGATACGTTATAATCAATTTTAATAGATTTGGTTAGTTTGGGTTAGTCATCCAATCAACTTTCGGCTAGTTTCACTTAGTCTCAACTTACTTTAGTCATTCGAACCGGTTCCGATTCGTTATAATCAATTTTAATAGATTTGCTTAATTTGGGTTAGTCGTCGAATCAACTTTGGGTTAGTTTCACAGGGCCACAATATATTTAATATTTACAAAGCATTCCATTATCGTTATATAAACATATGTACTTATATCGAAGAAATAGCAAGCAAAATCCTATTCTTTCTAAAAAAAATCTGACCCCTAGACAATTTTTCCGGTCATGTCGCCTCATCACCTAATTTTATTAATACATCTATTCCCTGATCCGGCTATAGATTTTACCTATTTGCCTTTGTATTTTACATTGCTTCGTATATATTTCCACCGAAGTCCAAATAAAATTAAAGATTTTCACAAATCCGACTCTGTTCTGAACACTCTGCCTACACACGAACGACTGATTAAACTAAAACGCTCCACATGCTGCCAACAATCTGCGGATTTTCGGCGGCTGGCTGAAAATATTTGGGGGAGTGGAGCTACTAGTTTATGTATACTTTGATAATACTTTAGTACACTGCTTTTAGATGTTTCAAAATAATTATGAGATATTTTTCTCTACATATGTTTCGGCTTGATGAGGCCTTTATCAAGGGTAGTTGAATACTAAAATCTAAATTGTTGTACCCTACTATACCGCCTGGCGGTATTTTGATTTTATTGCACTGTCAATTATGCAGGTGTTTAAAGAGCAAGTCAGGTGGTCATTCGTATTTAAAACGTCTGTTTTTTTTTGTGGATTTTTTAGGTACTCCAAAAGGTTCAGCCTTTTTCTTTTTGCTTCGGTATGTAAAAGTTTGACATTATTCGTATCTATAAAATGGTTATTTTCTATACAATGTTTTGCTAAGCCACAGTTTTTAATATTATGTAAAAACGATTTTTTGTGTTCTTTAATCCTAATATTTCAGTATCAACGAGTTTGTCCTACGTATACAGCTTCCCAGTTCACACAATTTATTTTGTAAACACCAGATTTAAATTGTTTCTCAATTTTATCTTTATTGTTTATTAGTCTTTTCCCTAAATTATTCTTATTAACCTGAATTGTTTTACAGCCAAATTTATTTAAATTTTTTGAAACTTTATCTGTAATTTTTGGAATATAATTGATAAATTTAAATTGCTTTTATTCTAATTTTAATGTAGGGTTATAAAATTGTTTAGTTAAAATGTTCTTCTATTTTTTCTTTATTAATTTGTCATTCAAAACGATCTTATAACCGTTATTAATTGCAATCTGTTTGATAATGGACACTTCTACCCTAGATTAAAATTAGGAAAGGAGCCGTTTAAATGTATTAATTATATTCCGAAAATTACAGATAAGGTTTCAAAAAAATTAAATAAATATGGCTGTAAAACAATTCAGGTTAAGAACTGCCAGCAAATCCATTAAATTTAGAACCTTCTACTTCAACTCAGTCTACAACGTTGCTTGAAGCCATTTTGATTGCCACAATAATAAATCAAATCCTGAGGCCAAGCGAAGACGCAAAATGGATTGAAATCGTTCGGTTCTACCGAGTGCAGAATATTTAGAAGGTAATAAATGAAATGAAACCACCCAATAGGAAAAGCTTCAGACGAAAAAGCTTCAAAAGAAAAAGCGAATTGCAAGTTCTTTCTCGGAAAGTGAGCCTGAAAATATCGTCCACGAAAGTGATATTGAAGAAGATATGACTTTAGCTGTTCTAATTCGGCCCAATTCAGATCACGAATATGAAACCGATTCAAGTGAGATGCATTCTGGGGACTATGTACTGACAAAGTTTGCTACATAAAAGAAGGTAGCATATTATGTAGCATTAGTCGAAAATGTTGGTGCAAGTTAGTATTCCGTATCATATTTGCGTCGAAAAGCCAACAAATTTATATTTCTGGAAGTGCCTGAGAAGTATAACGTAAACAAAGACGATATTGTATGAAATTACCTTCCCCTAGTTGCCCTGGGAAACTGCTAGAATGTTTCAGAAATTTGCTTTTCCTATAGACTTTGAGAAGTTGTCTGTTAAATAGGTAAATCCTTTTGGTTTTTAAAGTAGAATTTTATTTTTAGTTTATTTCATAAACATATTTATTAACTCTTTAGCCTCTGTTGAACAAAATGTCTAAGAGCCTCCAGATTTTCTTAATTTTTGTGCTTAAATTGGAATAAGGCTTGGAAGATTTGTCCTCTAATGGATAAAATTAAAAAACGATGTTTGGATAATTTTGTGTCTGTTCAGAACCTTGTCTTTGATGAGTCAATGATACTATACTATACGGCCGCCACGGATGTAAGCAATTCATTCGTGGCAAGCCAATACAAAATGTGGTCCTTGAACTCGACATATGACTATCTGGTCAGTTTGGACTACCGGGGCAAAAATTCTCGTGGAAATGAAAAATACGAGACACTTTTTGGGAAATCAGCATCTCCATTAGTACTGATCCATCATTCATATTTACGCTACAATATTCATGTGGACAGTTTGTTTATACCTGTTTTGATTATCTACGATATTTACGCTATAGTGGCCGTAAGATAAAACCGGATGCCGGAATCATGCCCTTACTCGATAAAAGGTTTTTCCCAAAAAAAGAGGCTAATATCAGCACGTCTTGATCAAAAATTTGGAACATTTTTAGTGAGATGGCTAGATAATGCTGTAGTTACAATGGCTTCCACAGTTGCAGAAGTAGCCTCGTAGGGATCCGTCAAGCGATATTCGCAGATAGAGAAACAAAGTACATTAGTAGATCGCCCATATTGCCTAGCCAAATATAATCAAAACATGGGGGGACAGTTCTTATGGATAAGTGTTTATCGAGGTGGTATAAGAAGCAAAAAGTGGTATTGGAATATATTTATATGGTTATTTGATGATGCAAAAATCAACGGTTGGTTACTATACAGAAAACACAATAGTAAAATAATGCATTTACAGTTTAGAAGCGAATTGGTACAGGTATACTCGACGCGTTTCATTTTCATTCAGGAAACAGTACTGCAGAGAATGCACGGTGAGAAGGAATACCATCTTGGTGGAATATCACATTTTCTGCTAGTTACGCTCGTCGTTCTTAATATCATAGTCAACAATCGATTAAAAGCATTACAATTACCGTAAATGTCCGCACCCGCCCATAAATTTACTTATTAAGAGTGAGGAGTATATGGTTCTCGGAATATTCTTGAATTCAAATCTGATGACAAGTACGTCAATTAACAACAAAAAACAAATATTTAAGAGATAGTGCTTGAATCGTTATTAATTTGTTTGCTCATTATCTCCCTGTTCTTTCCTTGATATGATAAACCATTTTAGATGGATCTAAAAATTAAATAAACACAAATTATAAGTTCGTTAAACCAACAGTTTTCAGTAAGTAATAAATTCTCGATGGATAATTGCAGCTTTGAAAATAGTTTATGGTTTACAAACATTTTAGCTTTCGTGTTGAGCAAAGGGAAAATGTCTAGTCATGAAAATGTTATTACTCTACAACTAGGGGTCGAATTATAGCCCGGTTTTATAGAAAATTTTGCAACTTTCAAAATGATACATCACAACTTTTCTGCGTATAAGTCTTTTTTGCTTGATGGTAGATATGGTACGGATAATGATGTACCGATATATTTAAACGCTGCTGCTAATTCGACAACATTCGACTGCTGCTATGCGTTAGTTCCGTTCTTGAAACGTTCTTTTTAGATATACCAACGACAAAGTTTACAGAATAAATATATCTTTATTCTGTCGACTTTTCCAACGATCAAGTCAGGGTTCACGGTCCAGCCAGACCCTTGTTGTTAAAAAATATTTGCCAAAATTTTATTAAATTAAAAAAAAAAAAACAAAGTAACATCTATTATTGTATTTCAAAGGTAATATAAAAATAAATGCATTACAAATGGTTTATGTTTATTTACATTTATTTTGAGTCTATTGACTATTTGCCGCAGCTGATGGCCGCTGGCTGATCAAAACATGCCGACGTGAAGCGAAAGAAACAGCTCTTTGTTAATGCTTAATATACTCAGTGTTTTTATTAAATGATTGTCGATATGTGTACTACGAATCACCCCTCGGTAAACGAAAACGGCGATAATATTTTAAAATGTCGTTTAGGATAATTTAAATATATCTAGCAGTTGAAAAAAATCAAAATCACGGACGTGACTGAGTCACGGGTTTTTTAGACCGTGATTTTTGGGGAACGGTCACTGTTCACTACCGTGACTGAAAATTGCTGTCACGCCCCATCTCTAATCCGCACCAGATTCTTCGTTTTCGCCGGTAACTAGGCCGGATGAGACCGGATATCCCGTGATATAGAAAGAAGAGTGCAGTACACACTTGCTAGTCGATAGATCACTGGCATCTAAGGTTGTATCACAATCAAGCCCAATCTGAACGGCTATTTTGGATTCTGCACCTAAAAATTACCTAGAAACAGTTAAGTATCGTACGCACCAAAATGTTGGGCTATGTTGTTTATAATATCTATCTTGCTTTTTAGGATCGAATATAATATAGAGGAGTTTTCATATTTATTATAATATCTAAATGCGATGCATTAACATCATTTTACACTCATAACTGTAAATTATGGTGTCTGTCCCTATGAAAAGATGCTCGAAAAGGTTCAATATTTTATCATTTCAATACAAGTGTATAAAAAACTACAAAATTGCGTTTATTTGAAATTTCTTTCACATAATCGCAAATAAAAACCTAGATTTCAGGTTATTATTCTTATCAGTCTGATAAGACTGATTGCCCAAACTGATTTTGGGCAAAAAACACAGCGCAGCACCTGGTTTCATCAATTTGATGTCTAATTACAAAGCAAAGTGAATATAGGTGTGACGAAATTACAAACTCCAGTTCACCGCTCTGAAGTGAAATAATTGTTATTCCGAACATGATTGCATAATGCAAGAGGCATTTACCTATTGGTTTATAAAGCAAGCGGACCGATTGATGTTAACCATGCAAAGCAAGAGCAGCTTAATGGCAATAAATCAATCATTGGATGCAGGGCCCTATTGCTTTCACACCTCTACTAAACTATCTGTTTTACAGTTCTAACTCCTGAATGGTAAAATAATTATACAATCGCACATTTTTTTCAATCGCTCGTCCACCTTAAACCATTTGTACTACACATAAAACAAGTATATTGTCACGTATAGAATATTTATCGGTTTTTTGCTCTTACGACCTGTATGCTGTGACGCCACGCCTTGGTTGGCATGCAGGTTATATAGCTCATATTCGGGACCGATATACGGCAAATGAGAAAAGATGATAAAGAAACCACTTTAGTTAAAAACAATAACAGCGTCTATTGGTCAGCGACTTAATGAGAAAACAATAACAATGTCTATTGGTCAGAAACTTAATGAGTGCACTACACTCGATTACTAAGGTGCGCATCTTCTTTCGATTAACGTATATTTTTAAAGTGTTTATAGGTCTTTGGTCAATGTTTTATAATATAGTTTTCTTAAGAATGGTGTTGCGTTTTATTTATGGATGGCTTTTTCTTAAGTACACTCGGAGTTTACACTGCACCCTAACTACTTGACAGATTCTACTTTTAAAATTAGTTTTCAATTAATCAAATTTATGGTAGATTCGACTTTTATTACTGTAGGTGAGTTACTGTAGTCCACAATCCCACACACATGTGTGCTGCGAAATTGAGGTTTGAGTTGGGAATAAGGTTGCAGGCTACGAACTCACGCACGTGCTGCAAAAACTGACTTAGGTGAGAAGCAAAGTCTGCCGCCGTTTTTTACCTCCTACAACTGGGCCAACTAGCTAATATTAAAACTAGCAGTGACGTCATCCTAAGAGGTCAATGCTTTTTCGCCATAAGAAAAGCATTCAGAGGACAACAGACAGGAGCCCAGTAAAAGTATTGATTAATTTATCGCGCCTACTTCCGTATTTAACGTCGAATGCCACGCTGGGCAACTGTAATGTCAATTTCCATCTCGCCATCTTCGATATATTCTATATCCAGTGCTGCCAGATTGAGCGTTTATTACAATTTGGGCTACTGCTCACTGCAGTTTGCCACAAATTATTTTTCAAAGAAACGTACAATATTTGTCTTGGATTCCAGGATTACAATTAACAATATATTAGATACTTAATGTAAAAGTTTGCTTTGGTATATTATAGTATAGTAATTATAAGTAAATATTTAAAATCCGAAAATTAAATATGTAAAAACCGGAAAGGGAAGCAATAACGGAATCAAAACCTTTAAGAAAAAAAATAAACGTTGCTAACCAATAACCTAATTATTTTGTATAAATATTTAGTTCCATTTAAAAACATAATTTTAAATATCATTCAACAAATGCTGTAAAAATTAAAGTCCAACTAAATATACGTTAAATAGTTTACATCCCAAATAATGTATAAAACTAACTCAGACGAGCCAAATCCTGATGGTCAGGACGAGGCAATTCTGTAAATTCGTAACAATATTTATTTTTTACCATTGCGCTAAGCATAAAAAAACGAATCGATTGGTACCAAATTTTTTCCAAAAAACCCATTATTAAGAAGTTACCTTATCTGCACCAGACCCCAATTTAGCTTGGGATATTCCAATATAGAATATAGGTATAGTGTACATTACCTTGTTTTGTCTTGAAAGGTATTGAATTTACTTTCTATATTTACATTTATGATGTACTACACATGCATGAGCTGACCGTAACAACAAGGCTGATTTTTAGGTAATCGACTAGGCCTCGGAAACTTCTTTTATAGGTTCTGATTGTGCATTCCAATTCGCTAGGTTTTTGTCTTTGGATTTAAATAGTTGAGCTCTCTTTATTACTCGGGAAAGTGCTCACAAGCCGTTCTTTGATCTAAAAGTTAATAAAAACTTAATATATTGTTCGATACAGAGTATGTATTATTTTAGATCAATTTCTAGCAGTACATACCTCAAACGATTTGGAGATCATATAAGTCGTCTAATGTAGCTTATAATTCGTTTATTTGATTGTGTTTAGGTTTATTGTTTCCTTTTATTTTATTTGTCTTTCGAAGAGTTTTCGTGTTTTCATTTCTTGTGTCAAAATGTCATTCACCTATCGGTCTATCAGTGACAGGCACACCATATGTTTTTTGACAGTTAAAATTAGACATGTTCAAGAATCGACGTTCCTAAATAACGATTACTTTTAAGGTGTATTTACTTGATGCTTCGAGAATATAGTCTAGAGCAGTGACGTGGATGCGCTCGGACTCGCTATTCCAACTAAATTAGGTTGGCAGCAATGTTTAGGGGTCAAAGTGCGAAATTGGTTCCAGGTTCTTTTCTTTTGGCGCCGTGTCGTCTAGGTGACGGGTCGATATCCCGTTGTGGCTTCTTCGAGGCCGAGGTGTAAATCCTCATGGACTGGTTTAAATAATTGGGGTCATTATTTTATGATATTTTTGCTACGTTTAAGTTTTTTGACTCGAACCAGGGCCATGGAGGTTACCTATATTAAGTTTTGTTGAGTTATTGGAATCCGTCCTCCACGTGAAGAATTCATGTATTGCTGTGGCTCTCATGTTGCTGATCATTGGAATGGTCGATTATTGTTTTTGGAGAAATCTCTAGAATGGACACTGTTCGTTTTGTTCGACTGGCTATTACCAGGCTATATGCCCTATAGATAGTTCTATAGGGTTCTCTCCACGGGTATCGCTCTGGCACACGTATATCGCTTTGCCTAACTGCGATATCCTATCCAGCGTGTTTTTGGGTTAGTTGCGTCTCTTAGAGTTATTAAACCACCATTTGCATGTTATGCCCTTGTTGTTATCATTGGCTGGATGTGGCGTACCAAGTTTGGAGAAGTCAGTTTCTGATTTGAAGTGGTTTGGAGTTGCATGGACCGTACATATACTTATACTGGTATTTATTTGGAGAATAAATTTAACTTAGAAAAACCTACTTCATAAGTTGTAAGTCATACCATTTATTTTTATTTGTAAGGCTGTCTCGGCAAATTTAAATTATCTATAGATTGAGTGATTATCACATATTTGATTTTGTATTATTGCGGCAGAATAAAATCATGAATTTTAGACCCTGTGCGCTATTTACCATCATTCTAGTGACCTATTATTGGGTATGCGGAATATTTGCCTAACAGTTTGCGTCTGACACCATTGTTGATAATAGTCAATATTATGTAAACTTTTTTCTATTGCTTTATTGTTTATACATGTGATTGTAATTGTACTATATCATTGTTGTTTTATATCAAGGTATCTCCTCATTAGTAGGGAAAGAATAGAGTATTTATTTTGGGGAAATATTATGCCTTATTGAAAAGCTGCTCCAAGAATTACTTTTCAGCATTTAACAACTTTATGGATTTTTCTTAGTTGAGTCAAAGTTAACTAAGTGGTGCCCAAATATCTTTATTAAAGTGTACCGAGGATCCACGAACCTAGCTCTCCACTACATTACTGGCTGCCGTTCGCATCTATAGGTAGGTTTTCTAAAAGGACTTAGGAGAAGTTGCCATACAGTTAGCGACAATCATGCAATAAATAGCAAGGTAATGAGTAATTTTTCACCACGCAGTGAACTCAGTATAGTTTTCCCCCATCCTATTGCCCGAGAAAGACCATTATTTTATCTCCCCACTACATTACTGGCTGCCGTTCGCATCTATAGGTAGGTTTTCTAAAAGGACTTAGGAAAAGTTGCCATACAGTTAGCGACAATAATGCAATAAATAGCAAGGCAATGAGTAATTTTTCACCACGGAGTGAACTCAGTATAGTTTTCCCCCATCCTATTGCCCGAGAAAGACCATTATTTTACCTTTTTGACACTGTTCATCTCCTAAAATATATTTTTAAAAACTGGCTAAATTATTCTAAACCTGAGCGGGCATTTTTCTATCCCGACAGGCCAAAAAAAAGATGTGCTTCGTTTTCAGTGGTCAAAAAACTTCATAAACTAGAGCGAGACAAAATATTAAAGAATGGGTATTCCCTTAGTTTAAAGGCTCCATTTCCATCATCTATAGAAAGGCAAAATGTTAAATTAGCTCTCAAAATATTTAATCCTTTTTATTATAGTGGCTCTGAAAGGTTTTGTTAATACTTTGTCACATTCACTAGACATAACAGACTTTATTAATATTATATGGACCTGGTGGAGAATAGTTAATGAAAACCCCTCTTAAGGGAAAACATTTACTAGCTAAATTTCAAGAACCCTTCACCAGAGAAATACTATCAGCCTCCAACGATGGCCCTAAATCTAATTTTCTGCTAAAAATGCAAAATTGGCTAGATTCTTGGAATTCATCTATTTTCCAAATAGACTTACTCGACAAACCCACACTGCATTAAGCCATACCATTTATGGGCTACTGGAAGTGACTGAATACTGTTTAACTGAGCGTAATATGACGTATGTCCTACTGGGCAAATTTCAAACGAACCCATTGGAAAGGCGGTTTGGAAAATATAGGCAATTAGCTGGTGGCCATTATCATATATCTGTTCGCCAGCTATATGAGTCAGAAAAAATCTAAACATTATGGAGATATTAATGTAAATAAATTTTTTGAACTTCCTGAATATAAACCCCCGTCATTAGATAACTCATTAAATTCTGACTAGGTTATCAATTTATTGCCCAAAATTACAATTACAGAAGCTATGAAGCTGTAACATCTGAAATGCCAGTAGTCACTTATTTAAGTGGATATTGCTGTCATATTGTTTAAAAAAATTAAATTGTGAATTTTGCAAAGAAAATTTAACTTTAAATGAACCTTGTGTTGTAGAAGATTCTTACAATTTAATTAATTCCTTAAGTCGTGGGGCTCTTTTATATCCTCGTGAACAAGTAGTTGACGTAGTTTCAACAGCCTATATTATATTTAAAAAACTGATTAATGAGTCCTAAGACACATTTTGAGATATTTACAATAATAAGTCTTTTCTTTGTGAGCTGTTGTTAAACTATCTAAATCAAAACAGCCTTTTGACTCCTTTTGAAAATTGTAATAATCACCTAAAAATTGATGTTTCAAAAAATGTTCTTAGCAGCATTTCAAATATATTTCTTAATAATTATTGTTCTAAACATAATCATAATCCCCAATAAATATACCGGGTAATATACCCAATCTAATACAAAAAAGTAAAATCTGAAACTTGAATAAAGCTTTCATGTTTTATCATAAATATTTAAATATTGCATGGTTCTTTGGATGGAGAAAACCGAGGAGAAACACACTACAAAATTTGACATTACTATTACCTATTATTATTATGACACCTTTATACTTATAGTGACATTTTACCACCTATCTTTTAAATAGATTGGTGGTATCAAGTTTTAGTTTATCAGAATAAATTCTATTTTCATAAACTGGATATTTAATGGTTTTTGCTTTGGAATTTCCTTTTCCTTTAACAAAAATCGAATGAGGCGCGTCTAAGGGCTGAGTTCATGACTCGCAGCCTTGTTTTAGCCGGAAGCCCTTAATATTATTTATGTATGCAGAAAAAGGGTAAGTACTTAAACTGCAATTTAATTTTTAATTAAAAAAAAATGAGTAATACACATTATCAGTCATAATAGTCGTGCTTAACTGTGAAATTTTAAAGGAAATTGCACATTTCAATATACGCCTGTAAATAAGTTAAGACCACTTTAGATGACGTCACGCGTAAACCGTCAGGCCTAGTTGTAGGAGTATTGCGCCGTTAGCGTATTTATATAATAAAATATGCTGATCGTTGCACGTTTAAAGTTTATAATCGCTTTCATTGACTGCTCGCGTTGTTTATAATTTGTCTTTAATGTTAACATAATATTTTCCAAGTTCAAAGGACAGGGTGACATTTACTTACTAGTTTATGCTTTTTAGTAGATCACGAGATATTCTGGTTTACAAATATTTTCACGGTATATTTTCCCAGGATTTGGCCCGCATCATACCGCCTCCAGCAATGACTGTCAGACAGTCGCGGCAGACGGCACCCGTTCGTTGTACAACTGGAAACATAGAACGTCGCTTTACAAGGACTCTTTTATCTAGCCTACATCATCACTGTGGAACTCACTCCCAGGACATCTGTTTCCCGCTAATTACAACCTACAGTTATCCAAGAACCGTGTCAATCAGCACTCACACCGGTCGTCGAGTGCCATAGGATCTTTCTGCCACTGCCATACAAAAAAAACAATATAGAAGCGAAACTGTAAAAAGATTGTAAGAATACGTAGAATGAACTTTGCTCAGTGTCTTCTTAATTCTAAAGCTTCGTACAGACCTGAACATTACGCCGAACAACAAGCAGAAAACGAACCGAACGGCAATCGGAACACTAGTTTGGACGGGGTTACGAACGCGTTTGCAAATACGTTCACAAATCCTGACCATTCGGCAAACGGTTCGCGGTGTTCCCATCACTTGTCGGTTTTCCCTCCGACATCAAAGGAAATGCTCGTGAATGTGTTTGCAGGTTTGGACGGGTTAATAACAAAACGGCGAACAGAACTTTGGTAGTGAGCAATGCAGTGTACATTTTTTAGTTTTCCTTCTGTGTTTTGAGTGTTAACCTGGAGTGGACAGAAGAAAAATGCATTGAACTTATTAACGTTTATCAAGAAAAAGATTTGTTGTGGAAAGCCAAACATCCGCAACATTATAATAAAATTACTTTGGTACTATGCTACTTATGGACTGTTTTGAAATTCTAAATAAATATTGAAGGCTGCTGTAGGAATCCCTGTTGCTAAGAAACGGAGTGTTACTGCTAATCTATCTTGAATTGATAGTGCTTTTCTAAGTACAGTGTCCTGTTTTATTTTCGGACCTATTTTGTTTAATAAATACTCAAAGTCGGAAGATGTCATCCTTGTAAAATTTTTGTAATGTCCACTCACAGGTTGAAACTTTAATTCACTTACTAAATTAAAATTTTCTGCACTTCTTTGTGCATAAAAATGTGTTTGCCACTATCTTCTTGTTTTTCGCGTTTCTTTTTTTTGCACAACGAATAATGAATATATATGTACGCTGCTGCTGCTACTGCACTTTTATTCATCTTGAACCAATAAAAGAGGGTTGATTATTTTGAACTGAAAACTACCGAGAACATTTATGGGAACAACACAAAACGTTCCGCTTGTTGTTCGGATCGTCAAAATTTAAATGACCGTTCGCCGTTCTGTTTGCCGTTCAGTTCGTTGTTCTGTTTTTTGTTCTCCGTAATGTTCAGGTCTGTACGAAGCTTTACAGGCAAATCATTATGTAATTTGAATGATACGATATCAATAAAATCGTACTTGTACTTTTGTTAAAAAATAACTGAAATATTGGTAATATAGTAGAGGAGCCGACAGGAGAATAGGTGAACGTAATTATCAAAATTTTCATTTACCGTACTTCACTTGGGAGCACACACTGGCTGCAAAAAGGGTGGTTATTTCCTTTTGGTGAACGTCGTTTATCAAAGATGAAAATTTTATGAGTGGTCTGTATACTTAACCTATCTAACCAATTTATTAAGTTTTCGCAACCTTCTTCTGGGCAGACGCCCGCCAAGGTTACTTCAATTCGCCGTTAGGTGAACCTAACTTATCAAAGATAATTTTTGCGGCAACCAATAGCTTTTTTAATGCTTTCAGCCATAAAATATTGGCAGACGAAAAATCTAGAAACATTCTCCTAGCAGACACCACTATAGCAACAGGGTGCCCTTTAGTGAACCCAATTTATCAAAAATAATTTGTGTGCCAATCGATTGATTGTTTGATGCCACTAACGAAAAAAATTCGGCAAGTAAAAAATCTGGAAACATTTTCTTGGCAGACGCCATTTTGTTCATCGATTATTTGTATTTTGGTGAACTTAAATTATCAAGAATATATTTTGCCTAAATGACTGATCTTGAAGTGCTATTAATCATAAAACATTGGAAGAAAGAAACCTAAGATGCTCGATGCTATTTTTCATCTTGCAGATCCAAGAAGATCTCTAATACTGAATAATTTAGCCGAATACCAAAAACGAGATAAACTATTTGCAATTAATCGTTTTCTTATGGATAAAGATGTCTCTATGTGGGTCGGTTAGAATTCCAAAATATACGACAGAACGTCAGATAAGCAGATAATTCATTACTCAAGTGTTGTAGCTGAAACCTTGAAAATGGCAAAGAAAATTGCTTCAGGAATCGATCACGATGTTAGTACGGTGAAGTATGACTTAGCGATAGCCAAAATTGCTTACCAAATACAAAGCACTGAGGCTCCCACATCCGATAATATAGTTATTCAGATGGAGGTCTTCCATATCCAAATATTTTATTTTAGAGGGCCAGGTAAATATATTGAAAGTTCTAGTTACATAGAAGTTTTAATGAAAGCTGAACTTTTGACTGCAGGGTCTGTTAAAGTTGTTTTATCGGGTACACATTTTAACAGATGTAAAATCCAATATTTGCAACTGCGCTAATGGTTCTACATTTTGAAACTTTTTTTAATAATATATTTGATTACAACGAATTTGCATTATAGGAAGATTTGACATCCCTACAGGAGAAAATTAAAAATGGAAAGGATTTATCAGGAGAAAGAGAATACAAATACTATGAGGATACACTTAAAGGGATCCATGGTAAAACCACTCAATACTGATACACTTACTGCTTGTTAATTCAAACTTACTGGGACTTTTCAAGGAGTATAAGGATATCGCACTTTGATGTTTATACGCATTCACTCTTTAAAATATTGTAGCGAAAGCTAAAAAAATTTTTTAGTAAATGATTTTCGTTTTGAGACTCGTTTTTATTGTTGCAGGGGGTAGGTCGTTTCTTTTACTAGCCTTAATTTTTTGTGGACGCCAGAGATCCTAGAGACAATGCGAACTGAATATGAATACTTAAATATAAATAAATATAGAGATAAAAATATCAGAAAGTTGCCCTTACAATTCACAATGTCTCACAGACCTCTATCCTGCGATAAATTTAAGAAGTAAATTAAAAACAAGTTATATATTAACTATATAATTAAATTACAACTATGATTGCTGGAATCATTTGAAATGGAGTTTATCGATATAATTAAATTACAAATATAATTGATGACATTTTTTGAATGATGAATAAATTGACTTAGTAATGAAAATTAAAATTAATGTGAAAGATTAAAAAAAATTATTGTGAAAGATAAAAAAATACAATTGGTCTTTACAATATGTTAATCTTCTGACTGACTAATACTTAGCTTCGTCCAATTATTCTGTAACCGTTTCTGCCTGTTCCCAAGTTAGTATATCTGTTGGGTTTATCAAGGACTTATTTGGTTCATAAAGTATTGGTTCCCTCAGACTGGTTTGGTGTTTCCTTTGATCAGTCGTGCAGATTTATAACATGAAAGGAGAAATAAACTAGTCTTAGACCAATGCATATTGCTTATTAAATAATATTCAGGGAAGTATCATGTGAACATCAGTAACAATGTTACACATATGATTAAGCAATCGACAAATTGAAAATTCACTGGTAAAAGCAGATATAATCAGAAACTTGAATTACAATGTCAAGTTGAGCAGACAACAAGCAAAAATTATAAATAATTACTGTTACTCAAGATATCCTTTTCTTTACTTTAAAATATAAAATTCAAAAGAAAATGATGATTGAAATATAAAATTCAAAAGAAAATAATGGAATGTCGTTCCAATTCAGTGACTCTCGGTAAATTTAAATAAAAGGTAACTTTAAATTTAATAATAGATAGAAAAATAGTACCTCTCTATCCTCTAACAACGAGTCTTATGACTCAAAATAAGTAATTACTATTACTTTTATTTAGGCCCTTGGCACATAAACGAAAACTGAGAGC
This sequence comes from Pissodes strobi, assembly GCA_016904865.1. Taxonomy (NCBI): domain Eukaryota; kingdom Metazoa; phylum Arthropoda; class Insecta; order Coleoptera; family Curculionidae; genus Pissodes; species Pissodes strobi. The sequence continues at coordinate 10,370 of JAEQML010059703.1, read as the reverse complement.
AATTGCGCCTCAGTTCAATTAAAGATAAATATGATATAATGACTATCTCGCATCGAGATAGAAATTTAGATAAAAGATAAAACCAGATAAATTTACATATGCGAGATTAACCTCTCATAAATGCAAAATAATGTCGGTACATCAGGAGACTAGACAGGGCGAGTGCTGCTAATTACATGCTTGATGTAAGCAATAAATTGAAAATTTTATTAAAAGAGCCTGAAAAGAAAAAATATTAAAACCAGCAAAACTATGAGGGGAAATTCGAAGAAATTCTACAGACAATTCAATTTACTACCTTTGCAGGAATATATAGAATCTACTCCGAGAATTAACCCAAATAATACTGTTCAATTTGAATGAAAATACGTAAAATAATGTGCGTGACCACTGAACGATAAAATAGTTACGATCTCCCTAAATTTGGAATAAGCCTCTTTCAAATTACATGTATGAGAGACGCAAATATTCACCAATAAATCGGTAATATTACCCAAACGGTCACGACAATAATTAAAAAATATTGAAGGTGTAAGCTACTTAAAAGTGGAATATAACAATGCTAAATTCTTGCTTTAGTCAAATAAGACTAAACGAATCATAAACAAATATTAATTATGTATTTAAAAATGAAAGAATTAGTTAAATATATTGCAAGATGAATTAAATATCTCAAGATTAAAAACCAACACTTACCCGTCAACGTCTCAACACAAGATAAAATCTCTCCCATTCAAAATTCAAGAAGTTTGACAAATTATGCTTGCCGATGTCTTATTGGCTAATTTATAACATGTTATTATGACTACAAACCACGTAGCATCAAGTAATAGAAATACCCAATATTAAATATAGTAAACTACAGTAAAATAAATTCACTAATTGTAGGTATAAAACAGCGTACTAGCACTTCTAAAACCGTTATTCGCACGAAATAATCCCATTGGCGAATAGATGTCACTGGCGACTTAAATCAAAGTCGAAGTCAATGTCAAGTATGCTTTATTGCCACAGAAAAATTCAAACAAACTTTATGGACAAAGCGAATTAAATAAATAAACTAACCATATTAGAGCAAATACAAAACAAAACAAAACTTAATATATACAATAATATATACAATAAAGATAGAACAACAAGCAATTTTCAAGTTGAAATTGGTCACGATTTATCAAAAAACTATATTACAGAACATGATAAGCAGTTGAACCAAATCCACAGGAATTATACAAAACATAGGGTGAAGAATCTCAGTGTTATCAAAATATGAAACAGACATTAAAGCGAAGCGTGCTGTAGGAAAAAATAAGGAAGGTCATGTCGGTGAACTTGACTCGAAAAATGTTCATAGGTTGCAAAGTTAAAATACCTAGTGAAAGTAAACAAAACATGACAAAAATTGATAGCCTGGAAAATTTAATTTGGTGTAATTCCTGTATACCCGCGAAACCACTCATTCGTCAAAAATATAATCCTAAACCTACTATAAAATTCTCTGCATCGCCGCACATGATGCCCAAATAGAAAAATTTAATAACGATTAACGATTAATTGAAAATTAATGGAGAAAAAAAAATTTATCCACGTAAAACTCATTTATAGAATAATAAGGTCTTTCTATTATATTAAATTAAATATCGAAAATCATTTGCAATTGAACCGAAATTTTAGTGTAGCGGAATATAGCATATATTCCATTACAATATCTTCAATATTGTTTGCGTTTAATCAACCAAATTAGTCAACATGGACGGTTAAATTTCATAATAATCTAGAATAGATAATAAGAATGGAAATCGATTATCCACATTACAAGCCACATTTTGCGAACGGTTGCTTTTCGGTAAGATGAAATCAAAAACCATTTTTAAGATGTCAAGCAGACCTTACCCTTGAGCAAACTATAAATCCTGATGCAGCTCGTCGTTCTGGTGTTACTTCCATTACAAATTCATCAGATGACAGACAACGATGAGCACAAAGCCATTCTATTAGAACCTCAATTGTTTGAAAAACGGTGTAAGATGCTGGCTGTCATTATAAAGAAGATGTTACACAGAAACTTAATGAATCCCGAATATTAAAAGATAAACAATCCCTTAATTCCGTTATCTCTTCCATTAGGAATTTCATGAATCCATTTTAAGATGCTCAAGCAGACAAATTGTATAACATTTCGACAGGAAAGGCTGCGTCTCAAAAAACAGAAGATTTTTTGCTGAATATTGCAGACTTGGGTAATAAATGTCGTAATCAATTTATTGAAGAGTGTGCCTTAGATATTACAAGACTTGAAAGGCCAATAAAGAGGCAGCCAGTCCATATCTTCGCTAATGATGGTGTAAAGTACAGAATGAAAAAAGGGTACTGTTGAAGAATTGAAATTTGAAAGAGATCTTATGAGCAAAATGCTACTTATATCTTTGGATAACAAAATTGATTTGGAACTTGTACTGAGTTATCCTTTAATACCTGTAGCACTGTATCTTTGAAATTTCGATGGTAGCATGGTTAAAACCACTAAATCATCCTTTCTAAAATTAGTTGAAAGTCACGACAAAAATTTAGGGGAGCCGATGGATATTGACGTACTATTTGTTGATGCATTTTATTTTCTACACCTAACTAAAGATTCACCACAAACTTTCCAGGGCGTAGCCAGACATATTTTAGGAAAATTGTGCGCTCTTAAAGGAAAAGAAATTCACTTTGTATTTGATAGGGTTGTTACCCATCACTGAAGAATGTTGAACGTGATAGAAGAACTACCAGCAGTACAAGAGAAAATGAATACATAATAACAGGTCCCAATCAAAGGCTACCAAGTAACTTTGTTGTTGCTTTACTGCAGGATAACTATAAGCGATCTTTACCTAAATAGCTTAATGATGAATGGTCAAAAGATAGGTACTCGTCGATAATCGGTAATAAGATTTTGTACGTAAATGAAAATAATGTGGGTAACAAATTCTGCTCACAGAAGGGGAAGTTATTAAAAGAAATCGCAAAAGAGGATTACTGTGAGCACGAAGAGGCTGACTCAAGGATGATATATGACTTGTCGACAACTAAAGGTGGTAATATAGTAGTAAAGTATTCAGATACAGATGTGGCTGTCTTAGTGTTGGGTAACCTTAATAAAACAGATGTGAATAAATCGGTCTGAATGGAAACAGGTTACATTACCAATAACTCACTAAGGTATATAAACTTGAAAAAAATATATGGTTCCTTGGGCTCCGATATCTGCAATGCTTTGCCAGCGTTTCACGAATTTGATGGGTGCGACTACATATCAGCGTTTTATGGTAAAGGCAAACTGAGACCATACCATTTACTTGCAAGTTGTAAGAAAACACAATTAGCACACACACAAAATCTTAATTCAATATTTGATATAGGTATATTTAATTCTCTAGGAATGTAAGTTTCCACTTACATCTCGTTATCAATAGCAACAGATACATTCTTTGGTAAAATCCACTTATTTTATTTAAAACAATGTTATATTTCAAAACTTACTTACAGAGAGCGGAAAAATACCTTTTAGAACTTTTGAATATTTAACTATATATTCGGAAAAGTTTTTAGATATAGTGCTGAAAATAGAATTGTCCCAAAGTTCATAAAACAATACATACCTAAATAGCAAAAAGTGTTACATTTCAATATTTCCCTTTTGCTTTTGTGAGTTCGCGAATGAACTTTCCATTCAAACAATACTAGTTCTTACTTGAAGCAAAGAAAAAAGTTAACTTCAAATAAAAGTTAGTTCGAAAGGCGTAAATATGCTGACCCGTATTAAGTGCTAAGTTAGAACTTCTGCAAGTTTTAAAGAACTTATAAGTATAAAATCTTGGCGACTTCCATTATTCAAATAATTTAAAATTCAACGTAAATCGCTATCGTCCTATGAAATTAATTTTCTATGCAACCTTAGTACATTTTTTCACACCAAGTTTTTATTTCGGGTTATGTCGTTTCTATTTTCGCTGTGTATTAGAGTATTTTCTGGGAGGTTTAGGAATTCTGTATGAAAAATACAGCAGTTGTTACATACTTTATGTATAAATATAAATATTAATACTATTATCCTTACCTGTCAATATATGACACACATGTTATTATTTTATTTCCAGAAGATTGAGCTCAGAATATTAAAATAATTAAATGAAAGTTAAAATCATTGGTTCAGGTAAGTAGTAGATGTAGCGGAGTCCGAACTTCAAAGTAAGGTTAAAATCAGCTATCCATTCAACACGCTACCCGCCTGTACCCCTCTTTACATTTTGAGTCTCCCTTGCAACTATAACCCAAACGTGATCTTCAAGAGCTCCCTTGTGTCTCATTAGGTACTACCATCAGAAGCTGTGACCCCCATAAACCCCCAGTGGGACCCTTTTTTCATATTCAGTACCGTGCCTTTTTGTCACTCCTAAATAACACGTGACCTACTCCATGTAACTCTTGTCCAATATGGTCATCATAATCATCATGCCAAAAGACCTAACCGTTCCTAAGGGTAGTTTTAGGGGTGAATATTTTAAGGGTAAGTTTTTAAGGGTAGTTTTTGTTAGGGAAGATAAATAATAATAATTAAAGTCTATTTAGCTTATTGCCTTTTTGACACCCACCACCACTCTCTTCTTTCCTCGACGACGGACGGAGCGACCAATTATCACCATGTAAAGAATAAAGTTAGAATTAAAATAATAATAGTATATTATGATATAAGTGTATAAGAGGGACTTTAAAGCACGCGCGACATATTTGTAAGTCGCAAGAGCTTTAAAGGCCTCTTATACACGTATATCATACGCTATTTTTTATTACGAATGCATCATAATCTCAAAAATGTTTTAAATATTAAACTTAAGGGATATATTGACGAATATATTAATCTGTCACATTTGACATGATCAAATGTTTCTATAGCAACCTTTAAAAAAGTAGGCGCATCATAAACATCATTTTAAGCACGCTGCAGCGTGCGATAATCGTTGATTATGATGCATGCGTAATAAAAAAGCGTCTTATTGCGGCAGCGGCAGGAATCGAACTTTTAACCTTTAGAATGAGTTAAGTCTAGTTCTATAGGCTACCAGAGCTCTGCTAAATTTAATTTGAAAATGATAGCCTATCGTCATTAGCATCATGGGTGAACACGCGAGAACGACCGACGATGACAACGCAGCGTCGATACAATGTAATGTTGGTTGCCGACCGTCGAGCTTCCCAGTATAGTAAGACAGGTAAATGAATGTGCAGATAGGATAAAAAATACCTATGCATCTAAAGAGTTGAACTTATGCTAACCTGTAGGTAGCCATGTAATTGAGGTGAAATTTTGCCGCTAAAAAAGTATATTACTTACTTCTTGTGTCAAGCTTGGTCCGCCAACGGGAGCAACCCTACCAGCACCTCCAGGGCCCTTGTGAGCGTCGTCCTCATAGCCCCGGTGATGCAGAGGTATGCAAGTCGCTGTAACTTGTCCAGCACTAGTCTGGACGCCATTTTCATGGATCCTGGCCACCAAACGACCGATCCGTGCATGAGTTTTTGGCCCAAGGTCCCTCCCAGCGCCCTACGGCAAGCCCACAGGGCACTGAGCGCCGTCGCGGTCTTGAGCCGAATGTGTTCCTGAAAGGTAAGTTTGGAGTCTAACCAAACACCCAGATACTTGACGCATTTCTTAGCCACAAGAGGGGTCCCTTCCAACGTGATGTTGGGAGAGAACTCCCAGAAGGGGAAGTAGAAATACCTAAATACATAAATGCAAACAGGCTAAACAAAGCTCGAAACAAGAAGTAATAGAGCAAAACTTTTCCTCGATTATCACAGTTATTAGTTAGGAATCGGCTAAGCTCACGTCTTCAGGCTTGTCTAAAAAAATAGGACACCTACGTACCTTCGTACCTATCTATACATACAGGTTAATCAAAGATTTTTGTGTCAGAAGTAAGTAATATACTTCTTTAATGAAATTTCACATCGATTACATGGCTACAGATTAGCCTAAGCTCGACTCTTTAGATACATACGTAATTTTTTTCTATCTACACGTCATTTACCTGTTTTATTATACACAGAAAATTTTGGAAAGCTCGACGGTCGGTAACCAACATTAAATTATATTGACGTTGAATTTTAATTTGAATTTTATTTTTTACATGGTGATGGTTGGTCGGTCTGTCCGGCGTCGAGGATAGGGGAGAGTGGTTGTGAATGTCATAAAGGCATTAAGCCATAAAGATAGTTAATTATTATTATTTATTTTTCCTTAACAAAAAATACACCTAAAAACCTAAAATCCCTTAAAACATTCACACCTAAAACTACCCTTAGGAGCGGTTAGGCCTTTTGGCATGATGATTATGACGGCCATATTGGACAAGGGGTGCTTGGAGTAGCTCACGTGTTGTTCGAGAGTGACAAAAAGACACGGCACTGAACATGAAAGAGATCCCCATTGGATGGTTATGGGGGACGCAGCCTGTGATGGTAGTACCTAACGGGGCCAAGGGGGATCTTGGCGATCTAGTTGGGGATATTGTCGCAAGGGAGCCCCAAAATTTAAAGAGAGTAAAGGCGGTTAGCGTGTTTAATGGATAGCTGATTTTAACCTCGCTTTTGAGTTCGGATCCAGCTTCCTTTACTACCCAGGTAGGTATACACAAAATGCTTCATTAGCGGAAAATGATAAAACTAGCCTTGTTCCTTTTTATTGGTTATATATTTCAAAATTGTTAGATACACAATCATTCAAAGCTAATAGAAGAAAAATTGATGTCACGTTATAAATTCCATACAAACACAAAATATACCATCTAGTTTTTTAAAATGTAATTTTCTTCCATTCATTTAAAAACTTAATATATTTATGTATATGAGTGATTACGGCGAGTTTTCAACCGCACAAATATTAATTATCAAAATTAATATGATGTTGTATAATGCTCATGCAGTAATATTCAAATCGCAATTTACTTCCAAATTAAAGCTTATAAGCATTCAGAATATTTGTATATATGGTATATTAAAATAACTTCATCGGAATGCGAATCCATAGGTCATTAGTAGATATTTTCGGTACCAAATATAGTATTTAAAACTGCGTTTTCAGTAATCTATTTCGAGGGATAAAGTACAAGGTGAACTTTTTTAAATGAAAATTTCTCTATTATTGTTGATAACAGAAAAAAATAAGTATTTGTAATGAAAGTGGTCTGATTTTTACCTGCTTTTATACATGTTTTTATTTTAATCTAAACACGATGTTTGAAAATAGCATGGCACACGCCAACTTTGTGTTGTATACCACATCTTTTAATGATTTTTAAATTTTCGATTATTCTGCATATATAATTTTTTGGTACAATATATCATGTATCAAAACTTAACGGTTTTTGAAATATTTTGAAGGTTTTACAGTTTAAGAAATACTATAATTTTCCGATATAATTGCTTTATTATATAGATACCTGCTGCACCTCGAGATAATGGTGTATTTTTCAAATGACATTGCATTGATATTTGAATTCTGATTAACTAATTCATCTTTATTTTCTGCTAATATTTTCAAAATGAGCTACTCGATTCACTAATCGATAGGTTGAAAATGATTGAGCTTTATTTCAATAATGATATGCTACGAGAACACGAGAAAAATATAGGGAAATATTCAGAATGATCGGAGAGTACTATCTGTATCAACTTTAAATAATACGAAGAAGTTATTCCAAGAAACAGCTTCTCCAGTAAATAAAAAGAGGACAAAACTAAAAACTACGTTGGGGTTTGGAACCTTCGGCAACATGCACTAAAACAGAGTTTTATCCACAATACCGAAACAGAATTTTTGCACTCGACGCGCGTTTCGCTAACCATGTTAGCATCATCAGGAGATGATTAAAACTAAAATTAAAATCTACCTAACTCCCTTTTATACTACTGTTTGCTTAATCAAGCGGAACTAAACAGAACCAATCCTGGGATCCCGCTAGTCACGCTTGATTAACCAATACAATGGACTATACGGAATAGGCCCTCTATCTCTATTTAAACTATTCTTACATTTAATAATTTCCATACTTTCATATGCGTCTAACAATCTCCTATCAGTTATATTATGAATTAATTTTAAATTTTTAATTGTTATTCTATGATTATTATCAAAAACATGCTCGGCAACACTTGATTTTTCTGTTCTACCATAGTTTAAATGAGCTAAATGTTCTTTGAATCTAGTCTGTATAGATCTTCTAGTTTGCCCAACATATTTTTGGTTACAATCCATACATCCAATTTCATATATTCCACTTCTTTCCAATATTTCAATTTTGTCCTTTGGACCACCTAATAATTTCTTAATATTGAACTGAGTCTGATATACTAATTTTAAACCTACTTCCTTAAAAAATCTTTGGAGTCCTCTAGTATACTGAGGATTATACGGTATCGAAACGTATTTTGTATTTTCATCCTGATTAATGAAAGAAGTGGAATCACGAATGGTCTTTCTAAACAAATGCCTATTAATTAGTTTATTTATTAAGTTAAATACAAAACTACACAGAAAAATCAATAAATTTGCTTTTAAGTAAATATAGCCAATTGAAATTGTTTTTGAAAGGTCATTTTTTTAAACGTCTTTCCTGAAAAAATATTGTTTTAGTAGATTATAATATTCACCTAGCGAACTGTTGAGCTAATTGTTATCCAAGACGTTTCTCAATACAAGTTTGGTGCAGAATTTTGGGACATAAGGTCTAACATAGATCCGATTTTTACCCAGATATCTGGAACTTTTGTACAAAGGCATTTGAACTACCACTTCAAACTCGTCAAAACATAATTTGGCAATAAAACAGAACACGACCCCCTGATATTCTGGCAATAAGAGACTTTCTTCATAATAATTATCAAGTGTGGACGGGTAGATTTGGAACAATCAACTGGCCCGCGAACTCCCCAGATCTAATGCCCGTAGCTAGCTTTCTATTTAAAAAATACAGGCTATAGAGAAATTGTCGAAGAAATAGGACATATAAATGAAAATGAAGTGCACTGGAACGCCAAAAACAGAATTTACGAGAAATGTGTCGAGGTTAATGAGGGACAAGCAGAGCATTTAATTTAGGTTAGAAATCATACGTTTTATCTATTTTCTTGTTTATGTTTGATTATAAGTTTTAATTACCTGGTATGTTAATTCCAAATTTAGTAAAGAAAATTTAAAAGCTATAAATTAGAGCTTATTTTCTAAAATATTAGAAGATAAAGATGAATGATGAAAAATTAAACCTTTATCTACGGGTACTAGCAGGTATCTAAATAGGTCAGCAATTATATCGAAACAATCATGGTACAAATCTGGTATTTAAACATTTTATTAAAATTTATTTTCCGCAAAAGAACATTTAAGAATATTTACTTAAATGTACAGTTCACTACTTTAATTAACCATTTAATCTTAGAACTTGGCACTCTACGTAGTGGCTAATCTTCCGATAAAAACCCGAACTTAGCATGGGGATTTACGAAAGCCATGTGTGGTGTCGAATGTAGATTATCTTGACGATATAAAGGGAAAAGAATATATAAAGTATGGGGTGGTTTCCTTTTTTGTGCCCTTTCCAGTAGTTGAGACCGGAAATTGATCCCTCGTTTGAATGGAAAAGGCAATCTCAAACAGGATTGATGTGTAAGGTTAATAGAAGATCAAATATTTTCTACTAACGTAAAAAATCGTTCTTTATTGAGCTCGCTGAATTAATATACGTGACGAAACTTTCACTATTTTCTACATGGTACGCATAAATATGATAATATGAAATTTGATCAAACGTAAACTAACCCAATTTGTGATTTTGAAGAAAGATTTCAAATACAAATAATATAGTTTCGGTTTGATTGGGTTGAAATTTAGTAATTTGAGTTGCATTTCATTAAATCCTAATACCTATGTTTCAATTTTAAAGATATATATATATTTTTGATACATGATGCTGATGGGAGTGCTATCACAAATAATATTACAAAACACATTTATACAATGCTAAAAAGGGACACTGGTTTGTGAATCCATGATGATTTTATAAATGGGGAATGCTTTGTTTTAACGAATTAATTGAATACAAAACTACTGTTGTAGGTAAATGTTAATATTTCCACTAAAAACTTATGGGGATTTAACAAGGGTTCCTTTTACTTTTTGTACAGTTAACTAACATTTAGGTAGTTATCTAAGTAAATTGTGAAGCATTCATTTATGTGGGAAACCGAAAGGCGTCTTTGGGTTTTGCCTGCTAGGTTATTTTAAATGAACAACGTTACTGACGGATCTAATAAACAAATAACATTTACTGCAA